>JADKLZ010009759.1:2034-23417 GCA_021533235.1 Biomphalaria straminea | reverse complement strand
AATTCATTACTCATTAACATAACTCATTACTCATTAACATAACTCATTACTCATTAACATAACTCATTACTCATTAACATAAATGCTCATTCAAAACTTGCTACTAGTTTTAAAAAGAAAATCGGTGAACCAAAACGCACTGGACAATAATCACAATTACAATGAATGGATTTTTATGTAAACTTGTTATATTGTGTCAGTCGCAGGGCATACAATAAATTGTTCCAATGTTAAAATAGTGTCATGACAAATACAGTATACTCTGAGTATACAGTTAACTGTAAGTCACACTGTTTATCTTTCAAAATTCATTTGCGACTTACAATCGAGTTCGCAAAATAGATTAGAGTCAGCAGCTTACATTCGAGTCCGCAGCTTACATTCGAGTCAGCATCTTACATTCGAGTCCGCAGCTTAGATTCGAGTCCGCAGCTTACATTCGAGTCAGCAGCTTACATTCGAGTCCGCAGCTTACATTCGAGTCAGCAGCTTACATTTGAGTCAGCAGCTTACATTCGAGTCAGCAGCTTACATTCGAGTCAGCAGCTTACATTCGTGTCCGCAGCTTACATTCGAGTCCACAACTTAGATTGGAGTCCGCAGCTTAGATTCGTGTCCGCAGCTTAGATTCGAGTCCACAGTTTACATTGGAGTCATCATCATCATCATCATCAAACTCCATTTGAGTGAGGGCTTGAGAGGCTTAAATCCTCTCTTGCAAAAGCCCTGGACAGAAACCCTGCTGTCTTGCGTAGTGCGTAGGCGTCACCATACAGGTCGAGAAATTTTGGTTTCCCAGACCTGTCGAGACGGAGATCAGCAAGTCTGGGGCAGTCGAACAGAATATGAGGCACGGTTTCCTCTTCTTCCCCGCAGCGGGGGCACAGTGAGTCAAAATTTGGCCATAACCGTGAAAAGTATGAGCCAACAGGACAGTGGCCTGTCCTGCACTGTGCTATAACAGCTTGCTCAGGCCTGGACAGCCTCCACCACGGGGAAGTGCGGTCAGGGCGCCTCATGCGCTCCCAGACTCCACGGGCTTTTTGGGACTTGTCCCAGCACTCAAACCACTTTTCCATTTCAGTTTTTTGAATTGTAGCCAGGGCATGGTGAAAACTTACAGCCTGTTCAGTTGGTGGAATTTGTCCTCCCTGGTGGGCCAAGGAGTCTGCAATAGTGTTACCAGTCACACCTATGTGACTCGGTACCCACTGCATTATCACAGGAATGCCATAGCGCTGCTTCATGTTGTGTGAGGCCATGATGACAGTGTCGATATTGGGGGGCCATGGTCCAGGGCTTTGCAAAGCCTGTAGTACAGGTTTTGAGTCAGTGACCACAACAATCCGTGTTGCCCTCAAAAGTCCCTCGCCGAGATGTGAATCAATGACCTTTAGGGCTTCACAGACTGCCATGGTCTCCGCATCAAAACTGCAAACACTACCACATGGTCCAAAGATTTTAACTGAGTGGGAGCCAGGAAAGTCGATGTAGGCTCCATAGCCTGCTCTTTCGGAGTCCAACAATGCCGACCCATCAGTGTATGCAAAAATAGCACAGGGTTTGAAAGCATTAATGGTCTCCAGTGCTATTATTTGGAGGTCGTTAGATGAACGATTTTGCTTGGTGGCGTTAGGATCTGCTAGTCTCAGTCGTACGTCTGGGGTCGTTGGGCGACACCAGGGGGGAAGGGGGTGAAAACGTTGGATGTTTTGTCGGTTGGTGGAGAGGCCAGCTTTATCAGATAGTCTAGTGGCATGGTGCATAAAAGACTGCATCTTGATACGTCTTCTGCATCTCCAACCATCCACTAGTTTTCTAGCTGGGAGGTTTTCGTCCAGCCTTTTATATCGCTCAAAGCAGGTCAGTACTGACCTTTCCCGCCTAAGGTTTAGTGGTCCAACATTAGCCATTATTTCAGCCGCATTTACTGGACTTGTCCTAAAGGTACCACAGACAAATCTTAGTCTTAGAATGAAAGTTTTCCAATTTATGAATGAAAGTTTTTCATGACGTAAACGGGAAAAACGCTGCTTACGTCACTAGGCTTACCTTACTACAATGCAAACAAGAACGAGTTTTAAAATATCAATGGACCTAATTAAACATTTGCGCACCATCTTATTGAAGATTGATTTATTATAGAACTATGGAAGGAAAGTCATGAAATTAAATGTACCGATGTATGATTAGTTATTGCGTTTTAAGTGCTTAATATTGTTTACACTTAATTGCGTAGAGCGGTGTAGATTCCTCATTAATCTTCGGATTTGATGTCAAGCCTTATTATAACTATTATTTTGCTGGTAAAATTATGACCATGTGTTCATGCTTCAGTGTCTAATGTCCCGTACCAAAACAAAGGAAATGGTGATTACACAGTTGCTCTATGCCTTATACTTTCTCACACTGAACAAGATATCTAGCAATCGGTGAACGAGTTTGCGTACGCTGCAGCCACTTTTGATTTAACTATAATCTCAGTAAAAAACTTGGGGTTAGGGCGTGGTGACGAAAGGCCTAGGAGATATCTGAATGGAGGGATGTGTAAAAGCAGGCCATATCCTTCCATGGGCTGTAGCACCAGTAACACCACTGGGATAGATGGATGGCAAAAGCCGGTATGAACTTCTTATAGTCTGACAGTCTGGCTGAGCAGGGCACATATCCCGTAAAATAATCTGAAGAGTTTCTTTAGTGTTCTGTTTGTTCTATATGTAATTGTACATGGTGATTAAACATCAAGTCTCTTAAGTCCTCCTACCGTCTAGACAGCGTAATAGTATCGTAGGCCTACTATTATTGGCTTGGAAGAAAGTCTTTGCAGTTTTACCCAATAACGTAGAAGTTTGCGTCACTCGATGTTTCGTACTAAAGCCATAATTGAATATACTAATTCCAAAATTAAATGTCTGAACGTACCAATTTACATTAAGAACAAACAGAACACTTAATAAACTCTTCAGATTCGTAGTCTTTATCCGATCGTTCATTTTCGTAATTATAAAAAAAAATCCCAAAATGACTTCGGGTATATAACCTTTCTTATGAAATTATTAAACCGAGCAAGGCTCGGCCACCTGATAGACGGACAGACGGACATTTTGCACAAACCTAATAGCGGCTTTTTCCCCTTACGGGGGCCGCTAAAAATAATATATGTGAGTAATTTGTATAAAGCATAGTCCTCAGTACAAATAAAGCTCCACGAGCCTCTCCAACCTTCTATGTAACACCTTGAATGAGTCAGACTACTACTTTACAAAGTTACAATAACAATAACAATAAAATTATAATTTAAAAGCAAAGATCCATACTTAATAGATATTGTTACCATCAGAGACAGAAAAATGTTTTAAAGATTTAGCCTATCAGCAGATAAAGGATAACTTACCAAGAATAAAGGCAAATACACACCAATTATTACACCCTAATACATTCATACCCACTTACCAAAACTAGATATATCTTAACAATCATCTTAGATACATACGCATCATTATCTTACACATGGATCAAAGGCCTCAAAACAAGGTGTCAAAGACTTCTGAAGGCGCAGTCCAACACATTAAGTGACTTCTTGGATCCCAATACAAGTCCGACAGTTATTTTATGTTAATTAATAATTCCATTGAATCTAATAGATTTGCGATTAGAAAACCACTACTGTGGTACTACGTACATATATCTCACGAACTGCCTTTCCACATACACTAAATCGTACATAAAACCTGCATGCATATAAAAATATACCCCCCAAGCGTTATATAAACATTCACCAATACACATATCATCCTTTATATTCCCCCTAGGTTCTCTAGTTCGAAGTCTATCATTTGTCTAAACATAATCTCAAGGCCATCAAGAAGGAAATTTTTTTTATCCATGACAATTTTCAGTCTAGTATTCCAAACAAGTTTCCTATACTCTGCCAAAATAATGAGATTAAAATTCCCAAGAGCCTTATTAAGTAATTTAGGAACCTTGTTTAAAAGGATCGCCAGATTTACATCCACATCTAACTCACAATTAGCATTCAACAAATGTTGAACAGTAGTTTTAACCTTAGAAAACAACGGACAATCCAGAAGCAAATATTTCTCTTCCACTTCCACTGACATGTTACAAATTTTACATTTACAACAGATTTCTAAAATATTAACTTTCCTACGCCCAATAGGCGTCATGCCAAAAATGAGCCTATATGTTATTTCCTTAGCCCTGGCCGCAACGTGCTTATAATGAAGGTTTATAACTTTATAAATTAACATAGAAATAGTCTTCTGCTACAATGATGTTAGAGTTGGTTTTATTTAAAACTAAAATAATAGATTTTTGATGGGTTTAGACTATTTTGATTATATTCCCTAAATCCAAGGGAAAGAACTAATGTATTTTTTCTTTCTTGGAAAATCGTCAAACTATAACGTCCCTTATGAAGGAATACGTTCTCGCTCTCTCTCAGACTCTCTCTCTCTCTCAATCATTACGTTGTGAGTGGCCATGCTCGTGACCAGATGTCTCTCTTATGGTCTCGTGAACAAGAAATCTGAACTCTCTTGCTAGGTCACATAACACGTGACAAGATTGTATTTACCATACAACTTTGTGTCATGACAGGGGTTCTCAACCTGTGGATCGCGACCCCCTTAGGGGTCGATTGAACATTTGCCAGGGGGGCGCCTAAGACCTAAGACCATCAAAATATATGAATTTTTATTGTCCACTCTTCTATTGCTGTATGTGTGTGTGGGTCGAGGCACAGTGGGGGATTGTCAAAAGAGGTCGCCGAGCATAAGGGTTGAGAACCGCAGGCTTAGAACTTTCCGTTGTATTTTGAAGATCCCTCGATTAGAGATGATTACTTTAACTTTAAGTTTCATATATTAATTTACTAAGGTATTGAGTCATTCGGATTATTATTGCTAGAGCTTTTATGTAGCGCTACTTTCATGCTTATAGCATGCTCAGAGCGCTTTGGTCCAATCTCATTTGTGGACCATTGGGGGGGAGGGGGTATCTAGGAGTTGGTTTTCCGTGCTGCTTTAGGCGCTCAGTAAACACAACTCTGCCCGAGTCGGGTGTCGAACCTCGAGCCCCCTTCCAGGTAGCAAAGCCAAGTTCAAGCGCCTCTTAGCCTCTCGACCACGCTTCCCACTAATTGGCTTAATCGTGTTTTTTGTTTGTTTGTTTGTTTTGTCGTTGTTGTGGTTGTTTGTTGTTTTTTTTTGGGTGGGGGGCTAAAAAGTGCCTAATATACAGTTAACTCTCAGCGTGTCTTGGATAATTTACTAATCTTTTCAATGTCTCGGATAAAGCATTCAGTTTTTTTGTCTTGTATATTTATAGAAACCATTTTTCTCAGATTAAAACTGCATAATTAATATCGCAGCTTTAAAAAGCTGACTGCACTGTGTCCTAGTCGCATCCATCTATCCCCGTTTGTCAAAGGGATAACTGTCTCCAACTAACTTATTGCATGTTTAAAACTATTTGTTAACTATAAAGTCCGCTTTTATTCTTAAACTTTTTAACCAACTCTATCCAGGGCCGGTCCTAGCGATTGCGGGGCCCTATGCGAAACGGATTGCGCGGGGCCTATTATGGGTAGGGATAAGGATAATACATGAAAATTAAGATTTTGTATTAAAAATAAATTCGTCTTTGCATTTTATACATTCTTTAAATTGGAGTGTTCACAATTCTGGTGAAGCAATCTATCCTGTAAGTTGTTGTACGAGCCCAGGTTTGGTTTGCAATGCACTTTAGAGAAATGTCAACCTAATTTTTCCGGAAAATTCTCCAAAGTAATGTAAGGAGGACCTATTTGAAATAGATAGTAAATACAAGATCTTTCCATTTTATTCTACCCACATGGCAGGCTCATCCAGATTTCTCAATAAATTGACCACATTAGCTCATTATCTATAACAATATGTTGATCAGTTGTGACATTATTGTCTTCTTTTCTTACGACATTCATCACTGCAGTTTTTGCATTCTTCACAGAAACTGTTTCAGCTGTCTCACTAAAAGTGATTATGTTCTCATTTTCGGGTTTTGATCGTTTTAAAAACTTATGTAAGGCGCCCACCTGGTTCTAAGCTGAACTTCTGAAGCCTCATTGGCTTTCTCTTCTTTTTCTTTTCCCAGCAGATACATATTTTCTACCAATATCCCTTGACCTTTTAGGTCATTTTCTATTACATCTTTCACCAAAAAACCTTCTAAATAGGCTATCATCTCGATCTAGTAGACCTCTATCGTTCTAGTATAGTCTAATAGTGAATCTGTCTAGATTTAGATCAATACCTACATAACAATTTCATTAATAAAAATTCAAAAAAAAAATATATCGCTTTTCATTGTTTTATGAGACTGAGATAGATTTTGATCTACTTTTATATGCCAGTGACTATTAATGTAAATAAAGTATTGGAACTTTCGGTTTCGGTTTCAATTCGCCCTATTATTATATTTTTATTTAAATTTGAAAGCTAAGAAGGCTTTTTTTTTTTCGCGTAAGATTGATGTTTTCTGCATAACAAGTTTGTTTAGTTTTCTGGATATTTTAATAATAATATCCACGGCTTTTTCGAATATTTTGCATCATTATGCAATTACACATTTCTTAGCGCGGGGCCTATGAAAGCGCGGGGCCCATTGCGGCCGCATAGGTTGCAGTGGCTTAAGACCGGCCCTGACTCTATCATTACTTCTTTTGACTTTAACTCACTTTAAGCAACGCCAATACATAACTAATATATTAATCATAAACAATGTTGACCTTGACATCAAAAGTGAAACCAAAAGAAAGTGAACAACGGACATGAGACGCTTGCTTTATTCGTTGTCAAAGGGAAGTAAAATATCAGGTATCAGCTTTTGAAGGAAACTCGTGTCTTGACAGAGTTACAGGCCTTGAACAAACTTTAAAGCTTTGTACATTTATAAGACTTCTATTCAACCCATGCCAAGAATACAGGGCAGTGTGGGAAGGAGGTAGACAACGGGGGAGGGAAGAAGACAGCGTGTGCGGGGGGGGGGGGGGAGAGTAGCTGCATTGAGATGCTAACACGCTCACACACTGACTCAAAGAGAAATTGATGTCTTTATGAAAGGATGTATTGAAAGATACGAGAAAGTAACATCAAAATTTAAAAAAAAAATTTAAAAAAAACAAGCCTATATTACATGTAGTTGTATCAATTAGTCTGAATTAGTTTGGATCAGCCATGAAATTTAATTTGTAAAAGATCTAGTTCTAGATTTACAAAAATAAACCAATAAAAAATATTTTTATCATTTGCTTATTTTTTTTTTAAATTGCAGTATCAGGCTTTTAGCTTTCTCACTACGCTATGATCCTAGATCGCTTGTCTGGACCAGTTGGAAAGGGGTGGGGTAGAAAGAAAGAGGTATCTTTGGAAATATTACCGAAGTACATTTTTAAATACCTTTATTTTAAATAAATTCCTAAGATGAACGACCTGGATTCGAACACGTGGCTGATGGTGACACAGTAACCACTGTGTCTGTGCCAGAGAGTCGCTTATGAAAATAGGTTTATATTAATGTATTTGTTACTTTCAAGTTTTAAAGTATAATATAGTCAAGTAAATTATGAAAGGGACTAATTCAACTTATACCACCACATCAGTCAAGTACAAGTTATTTCCCTTGTTCGATACCTAACAAAATAATTTATTACCAATAACTAGTTAACTAATTGGATTTTTTTAAATTCTTATGTTGTCAGATAAAAGCAGGCATATTAAACATGGCGTTCGGGGGCCGCATGCGGCCTGCGACCACCTTGCATGCGGCCCGCTTGGCCACCTCAAAAATTATCAAAATAATACAAAACATACAAAAAAAAACATCGAATGGAAGGTTTTGAGGTCATGCGATTTGACTATGTGAATGCGTGTTCATTGGCATCGTATTGGTTTCAAAATAACCATCACCAGAAAAAAAAAAGAAAAAAAATGCATAAAAAAAAACATCGAATGGAAGGTTTTGAGGTCATACGATGTGAATGCGTGGTCATCGGCACCGTATTGGTTTCAAAATCAACCACCGCTGGAACTCTATATTGGAATTATTTATATTGGACCTCGCTGAACCTCAAAGAAAACATTTCACATCTTGCCTCTAATACATTTGTGCGTAAAATTTATTATTCAATTTAAAAAAAAACACTAATTTGGGAGCCTTTCTAAAGTGGTAAATTTCAAATTCTCTCTCTCTCTCTCTTCCACTAGCTAGCTACGCCTCTGGGTAGATTGAGAGCATACAATCGGATGACCATCAGAAAGTCAACCTTCCTTATTATTCAGGTCACTTGAATTCACCCCCAATTATTTAAAAAAAAAAAAAAACTCGGATCGTCATTGCCATAGCAAATCGTTCAGTTAAAGGGATTTTATGAAGGAGTATCGTTAAAGCTGCCGAAGTAATTTGTCCAGAAAAGGTGAAAGTATTTAAAGAAATAGCCTTAACTAGGAACACTGTCGCAGATAGAATAAATGACATGTCAATCAACTCGCGTGAACAATTACAGAACAAAATAGATTTTGAATTATTTTCATTGGCTTTCAATGAGTCAACTGATGTTACGGGTGTACCACAGTTGGCTATATTCATATTGGCCTGTGGCAGGAATTTTGAGATACATGAGGAAATACTTGTTCTATGCTTAACGCCACAACAAGCGATTATGTATTGTTTCTAAGCTACGTAAAACTAGTAAGCTGTTTTGCAAGTGATTTACGGCTGCGGCCCCTCAGGCCATAGTTAGTTTTTTATGCGCCCCATACACCTTAACGAGTTTGACATGCCTGGGTACAAGAAATAATTGTGCGAAATTTCAATTTTATCCCAGTTTGAGTGTGGGAGAAATAAAATGTACAAACTTTTTACCAGACAGACAGACAGACAGACAAAGTTGATTTAAGTTTGGTAAAAACGTACTTTTTAAATTTATTTTTCACTTGGAATGTCCTGCACTCTGGAAGAAAAAAAAGTAGCTATGCTACGCCATTGCGCAACAAGCTTCGTTACAATCTGTTACTCAAGAGACGTTTAGCAAAAAAATGTTACTAGAATTGTTACATGGCATGCGTTAGGGTAAAAAAAAAAGAGTCACCAAATTTGTTGCCAGTGTTCATACTGTTCAGTAGTTTGATTTGTGTGATTATGTTAAGTTTTAATAATTTCAAGTTTGTATGTAAATAGGTCATACCTGGCATGAGAGTGTTTGATGATTGTATGTTTGTGTTTGTACGCACGTAAGTATTTGCATACCATGTGTTATGTATTTTTATGCAAAGTAGGTCATACAGGATGAGTAGGTCATACAGGATAAGTAGGTCATACAGGATGACCTATTGTTAAAAAATCGCTAAAAAATCTTATCGTATCTCATATGTTACAGACGTAACTTCAAAAAAGAAGATGATTACGTCCTTCGCGTTCTGCATTTAGTCATGCATATTAACCAGTGACTTAAATTCTGAAAATGTCACTGGTTTTCCTGGCTAGCTCAGGCAACCCATTGCATGCTCTACTAATGGCACTAAGGAAAAAAGATTTTTTGTACAAATTTGTCCTAGCATATGGGACCAGGAATGCGCCTTTATCTTTGTGTCTTTCTGATTAATTTATTAAATTTTGTTTTTGGATTTGAAGATTATGGTTCAGTGTTTTGTGTATAATGCTACTTAAGTCTTCTATCCTGAAGGCTTTCTAAAGTTAGTGATTTTACTAAAGGTTTTATTCTAGTCAAATAGGAATAATCGTTTGTTATGAATCTATAGCCATATTACAAAATCTACGGGGCTCGCAAAGAACTTTCTTCAGGGAACAGTACCAGGAAAAAGAAGAAGTGGCAGACAGAGAAAGCGATGGGAGGACAACATAAAAGAATGGACAAGCCTACCATTGAAAGAGGTTTTAAACAAGGCAAAAGACAGGGAAGAATGCAGAAAGACGGTCGACAAGTCTTGCATGGTGCCCCAACGGTACAACAGACTAAGGGATATGTAAAGGTAAGGGTCCTACATGTCATCTGTCTGTGTCTTTGTAGGTAAAGTAGGTCAGACATGTGTTTCAACGTGTTTAATCTCCGACGTCAACTATCCCACACAAAAACAAAGGAGATGGTCATAACGGAGCTTCTCTATGTCGATGATTGCGCCTTGCTAGCTCACAATGAAAATGACCTCCAGAACGCGGTAAACGAATTTGCCTACGCTGCCGCCTCTTTCGGTCTATCTATAAACCTCGGGAAAACAGAAGTCATATTCCAGAAGTCACCCAATGAAACATACTCAGCCCCAAGGATCACAGTAAACGGACAGCTCCTTAACGTGGTAGACCACTTCACATATCTTGGTAGCATAGTGTCAAATGACGCCTTACTAGTTACTTTCAAGGGAAGTTGATAACCGTCTGGCCAGGGCCAGTAGCGCTTTTGGACGCCTTCAGGCGAGAGTTTGGAAGAACACATCGCTCCGCCTACCTACAAAAATAAATGTCTACCAGGCGGTGGTTCTCTCAACCCTTCTATATGGCTCTGAGACATGGACACTATATAGAAAACAGCTAAGACTCCTTGAGCGCGTTCACCAAAGATGCTTGCGCTCCATCATGGACATACGATGGCAGGACCGCACTACAAACAGCGATGTCCTTGCGAACGCAAGTATGGACAGTATAGAGGGACTTCTCATGGTCCGACAGCTACGCTGGGCAGGGCACGTATCCCGTATGAGAGAAGAACGTATGCCAAAGGCAGTCTTTTTTGGTGAGCTAAAAGGTGGTCGACGTAACAGAGGCGTCCCACGAAAACGCTTCGAAGACCAGCTTAGGCGTCAACTTTCCTTGGCTGACATAGAAGAGAGCACCTGGCAGCATGCGGCGTCGGAACGAGACAGATGGAGGTCACTCACGAAGGCCGCGGGATACACATTTGAGACCAAAAGAAAATCTGCCGCTGAAGACAAACGCAGACGACGAAAAGAAAATCTAAACCGACCACCTGCGGACAATGGTTTTGCTTGCCCTGGGTGTGACAAAATATGTAGGTCACAGCTGGGACTGCACTGCCACGGGAAACACTGTATTCCTCACTAATCTTCGGATTCGAAGACAAGCCTATTATTATTATTATTATTAGGTCATACATGTCACGTTTGTTGTGTGTGTGTTTGTATGTAAAGTAGTCCATACATGTCATGTCTGTTGTGTGTGTGTTTGTATCTAAGTAGGTCATACATGTCATGTTTGTTGTGTGTGTGTGTGTGTTTATATGTAAAGTAGGTCATACATGTCATGTTTGTTGTGTGTGTGTGTTTATATGTAAAGTAGGTCATACATGTCATGTTTGTTGTATGTATGTGTTTTTAAGTAAGAAGGTCACATTTATTATGTTTGAGTGCACTAGAAGTTCGTGTGAGTGTAACTGAAACTGTCGACGTTTCAGTTCACAACTGTGTTTTTTTTCTCTCATTTCCATACAAATCATGAAACGACGATCACTTACATTATTACATACATATGTTCACACACAAACTCTGCCTCACAAATATACACACAACTGTCTGACTGACGAAACACACACACACACAGAATATACTCACCACCGGAAGCGTACGAGGCAGACGACTGTAGAGGACGACGGGAAAGTGAACGACTTAGATGTTTCTTCCTCTGCCTGATCCGTCGCAGAGTCTGTCCCACTGAAATATAGTACACACAAATACATGATGTCATTGCAAACTTGATACCCACAGTTACATGACGTCATTGTCAATTTTTTTCAAGACATGCGCACTATATTCTGACATCACACAAAAAACCATGACAAAGTGTGCCGTTCTATCCTTAACATTGTCTGTGTCTGTCTTGGGTCCGTCAAATGGGATGAATAATTGATCCGATTTATTTAAAATTGCCTCTCTAAATGATACATAAAAAACCAGTCAACATTTATAAATAGCTGGGCATGAAATCAATGACATGTAGGACAGTAGGACTTATAAAAGACATTTTCACAAAAGACAGTATTATACAATAGCGTGAAATGTGCTTAGAGTGAGTGTCTTTAATAGCCATCAAATGAACAATTATGGTTTGTATTGATAGATTAAAATTATTACGATCAAGAATAAACGACTGAAGTCTAGTTTGTATAATCAGTCAAAATTATATTCATATTGTATAAAATACAGACGTAATTTTTATGTCAGGTTGACCTTCTTCAGTCTCTATTTAGCAAACACCGTGGAACGTTTTGGAGCACTCTGGGACATGTACAGCACACTGGTCATCCACTGCACCCCAACACCAGCTCCAGTTGTCTGGACTCTGTTCTGCCTCTGGATTCAGCTAGCCAGGGGCGAGAGAGTGAGACTGATGTAAATCTCCCTCACTTTAATACATTTTCATCTCTCAAACCTGTTATGAACATTATATCCTGTATCGGTTGTCGTTCTTTTGTTTACATGTGCTTGTAACTCGTCCGTAAGAATGTGTTCACGAAATGTGTGTTGTGTTGTCATTCAGTGTATTAAAGCCATACAAAGTGGACATGGTTTTCATCTCCTGTTATTATGTTCATAACAAAGCCACATTCTCATCTCCCGTGTTCACAGTCATCTTCGAGTTCATAGGACTTGAAAAAATGTACAAATCTTCGATCACGATATATTTCAAATCAAGTCTCTTGTTTTTGTGTGTGTGTGTGTGTGTTTTTTTTTGCGCTGCCAATATGTCGAGTAAAGTTGATACAATCAAGAACAAACACTAGGTTTGTGCTACAACGTTTAATACAATGTGTACATGTTTAATAAGATGTGTAATTAGCGCTATCTTGGTTAGACATGCGGATGACGATACATGTATTACAAGAGTTACGCTCCTTTGTCTATGTTTGTAATGTTACCTGTCTTAACTATTTAACCAAGATGGCGCCTTCATTCATATTGAAGGTTACAAATCTAATGCGTTAACTTATATAATCACGGTCAGACTAAAGTTCAAAAATGTTTACAGTCCCCATGCTACTTTAGCATGCTCAGGGCACTATGGTACTTTTTTTCGGCCAAGTGGAAAAGAAATTTAGGCCCCATGACCCAACTCGGAGTTTAATATCGATTTCACAATTCCCAGTCACCGTTGGGATTCAAACTCGATCCTCTTCGGATAATGAAATAGTTCATTATTTAACTGCATGTGAGTTGGGCTTCAGAGACTCAGGATTCGTTCTTAAAGCTTTGGACAAAACCCATTCGGTTGTGCAACAAGCATCTAGGTCTCCCTAAAACTATCACGGTTAGATCTCTCGGCACTAAATTTTCTTTGTCAGTATTACAAAGCTCAGATCTACATCTACAATTTATAGTAGTTTATACCATACCAAACAGCCCCAAAACTTTATGTAATATACTCAGATCATATAGACTAGCAGCTTAAATATGAAGTGTCTAGACTCTAAGAGTCTAGAGACTGTCTCTGTTTATCATTCATGACCAACTTGACCAAATTAACATCTGTAAATCTTACGTCTTAGTCGCGTCTGCAGATGTTCCCTGGGGGACTCCTTTTACATTATATAACATGTTGCCTTTAACTCTCTGAGGAGATTCTCGATTGTTTCAGACAACCTTCTTTTCTGCTCACTATTTTGATCTTGTGGATCATACTTAGGCAGTTTTCTATTGATTTATTCTCTGTGTTTGTTGGCGCTTAGTACAGTTAGGTTGTTTTGATTTGCTGTGTATTTTTTGGTTGCATTTATCAGATAATCTTACACACAGTGCAAAAAATCCCCAATCGATCGCCGGTGGACAATGGTATGCTTGCCCTGGATGTGGCAAAATATGTAGGTCACAGCTGGGGCTGTGTATCCACGAGAAATACTTAATTCCTCATTAATCTTAGGACTCATAGACAAGCCTTATTATTATTACACACATTGGTTAGACTAAATTGATTGTAAGTTGATAGTAAGTTGATTGTAAGTTGATAGTAAGTTGATTATAAGTTGATAGTATGTTGATTTGTCGTGATTATTATCTTTCCTTGTTCAACATTCATTAGTGTCAGACAGGTAGTGTGAAGGAGAGGCCTTTGGGCGGGTCTCATCTTGAAACCAGAAAACACATGGTGGGTGTTGTGAATTGTTTTTTACTGGTGTGGCAAGCTGGCTTAGAGTCTGTATCTGTGCCTGTGTACTGTACTTGTTACAAAACTTATAGCAACTCTATCTCTTTGGTACAGATTTTGAACACATTATCTCCCCACACACCCGTCCTTGGATCAAAGTGAAACTTCGCATTTTTGTTCATTGGCGAATACAATAAACGAATCCATAAAAAAAAAATTACCAATTAGTAGATTCATTACTAGTAATTCATTATTTTATTTGACACCAACAACTGAAATTAGTCCTTAAGTATTCATATATATGGCTAAATGTGTGGGGTTTTGACCCTTTAAATATTGAGCTTTATAGTTATTTTCAAAAAGTACTTTTATTGTTTCCTTGTTTGTTTGTTTTTTAGTAAAATTTCACAAAGTAACACATCTAGTGTGGACAAAAATGTTCTGTGTTCTTGTGAAATAGATGTACCAACTTTTTTTTTACCCGTGGGTCATAGAAATCTCCAGCACATGAGGCACTGACCCCATCACCGAAACTAATGATCCGGTCCAAAAAACGGTTTTATTTTGTAAAGTGGAAAGAGTTTTCGAAGGGCCGTAGAGCACAGGTCGGATAAGTCCCGCGGGACGTAGTTTGAGCACCTGTTGTGGACGGCGGTTGACTTGTAGCACCAAACCGCTAGTAGACAACTTAACCGTTGTTGACGTTTTATATTTTTACTTGTAAAACTTGAAACAATCTGAATAACTTCTTTGTGAACCATTCTAAATATAACTTTTGTTAAAATATACACAAAATCAACTTGAAATGCAATTGATATAGTAGACTCTAGGTCTTATATAAAATAAACAAAATCTAACTCACTACAAAAACACGTCTTTTCAGACTGGTGTTCTGGAGTCGTCTGTCGTACTCAGTGGCGTAACTAAGGGGGGAGGGAGGGTGAGCTTTTGAAAATCCCCCCGGGCACCACTTAGAGGGTCCCCCAAACGGATGTCCGAAATTTATTTGTAGATACATAAATTAATATAGTGTCTACAGGTGTCTTTTTTTTCAACATTTATGGATTAAATTTATAACAAAGACTAAATCTAGTTCTAGCTCTATCAGTACGTTGACTTTGTTGACATTTTACAAATATTTTTTCCGAAAGAGAAAAGTTAAAGTTAGTTTTACATTTTAAAATGCAAATCTTTAATAGATTTGTTGCCTAATTATTTTCCTTTCAAAAGAGATCAAACATGTGCTTTACAGCAAAAACTAAGAATATTACTCTCTTTGTTGCCACGAACAGGGGCGTCCTAAGCAGTGCGCGGGGCCCTGAGCGAGTGTCATGTGCGGGGCCCTGGGCTATATATACCGTACCACATCACGCTAACCGGCTAATCCGTCTCTAACGCTGTAACAATAACAAGTCAGCATGTCTGCCTTTACGCTGTGGGCCTTCCTTTTTGTTACAAAACATAGAACATTACGTAGCCATTGTTGGCTTACTGTTGGCCGCGCTAAGTGCTATATATAACTTATTGTAAATGTTCTGCATAAAAAAAATTCTTTCAACTTAAAAGTTTAAAAATTACTCCCATGGCCATAGCCTATTGGGAGAAAAACACATAGGCGGAAGCAAGCAATCTAAATATTTTTTTCGTATATTAACATCGACATCCAATGGGATTTTATTAGGAAAATGTGTGGTGATCAAGTTTGTGACATTAAAATCTCCGATCGCAGGGCCTCCTTCAAGCGCGGGGCCTGTGGCGGGTGCCCCACTTGTAACCCCCTAAGGCCGCTACTGGCCATGAAAAAAACTGTATGATATACGCCGAGTTCCAGTATAACAGATCCAATAGTTATTCTTAATAATGCTAGAATTTTCCATTATTCGGGTTGACCAGGGTGGGGCTACAAAACAGCGTGACGCCTTGGTTAAACCTATGATAACGCAGCCACAAAGAGTAGCCGTCTGTCTGGCCTGTGGATACGTCTGTAAGGCATAAATCCAAAAGCAATATTTCTGAACTGTGATAATCACTCTCTCAACCTGGCAACTTTTCATTATGCTGAGATAGATCAAACAATTGTCACCTTTTTTTGGAAGTGTACATGAATTCGTTCTTTTATTTTTACTAATTAACACCAGAGATCCTTCCTTTTATTAATTTATTATCACATCCTTCCTTTTAAAGTTCTTAAGACTGATATCTACTAGGAACTTTAACAATTCGATCACTTCTGGTTGTCTTGACTGGCACAACAGTTTCTCTAGACGTTGGTCTCTAACTGTCTGTTTCGTTTGTTCTAACAATTTACTGTTCGTTGCCTTCATCGGTATCATAGTACACAGAGATATCTTCATCGAAACTCTTGTTCAAAAAGCGTTGATTTCTTTTGTATGCTTTCCCATCGTTTGTTTATGATGTAAGATCTGGGTGAGGAATGTTTTTTTTTATGACAACTGCTTTCTGCCATGTTTGTACCTAGACGAACTCTCACTTTCTCTCCGACAGAGTAATCTTTAGGTAGTCTTGTTTTTGAATCGTATTTCACTTTGCTTTTCATCTGTCGTTTGTTGAGTAATGTCTCTGCATTTTCAGTTACCGATGGTTTCAATAGTTTGGGATCAGTTGTAATAATGTACCTGAGTCTTCTACTCATCAGAAGTTGTGATGCTTATCGGAGTATTTCTATACTCGAGCATAGCAAGATATGAATCTTTCCCACTTTTGAATTATGAATCCTTTTGCTTTCGCACAAAAACATTAACAATAAATAAATTGAAACCCATTCATGCTTTATGCAAAACGATGAGAAACGGACGCAGCTGATCACCCAATCCAACGAAAAAGCAAAAGAAGGTCGTGAATACTATGGATTCCCTGTAAGCAAAACAACCAGAAGAAAGAAAAGACTTTATGGAAAGTTGAGTTCTAATGTAGGACTGTCAATAGAACTGCAATTCGAACGTGTTGCAACAGAAGTGCTGGACAGATTTCATATGGGGATGAAGGACAGATTACAAAGGCTGGAAAAAAATGGATACCTTTGGGTTTCTTCTTGACACTTGTTGGATGATGACACGCTTATGACAAACTGTGTTACTTTTTCCTGTTTGTATGATGAAATAAATGGCAAATCGCTTGTTCAATGATGTCAAAAACTATCCCAGGAGCACAATGACGCAAGAAAGGCTAATCATGGCTATAATGTCAGTAAAGTCATAAATACTAGAAAGTGTCGATGTAGATAATGTTATAGATGTCTTTGGTGCACAGAATGCACGACGTGAAGCGATATGAATTGAGATTTGTCACTTGTGCATTTTTTAGCTAATAAACAACGGTATTATTCATAAAAAGTGTCTTAATTATTATTTTTTGTTGTTAAATTTACTGATATACTGAACAAATTTGATCTTGGGCTTATATATTTTTTGCGTACATTATGTCATGTCATATATCGAAAGTCAAAATGCAAGGGGCCCCCAAAGAGGTCGATCCCCCCGCGCCCCCGAATCCCTTGCTACGCCCCTGGTCGTACTTTTGAATGCCGACGACTATGCCGTTTGTATTACATCATTCATAACCAATCACTAACCTCTTCCCATTGTCACCATAGAAACACACACACACTCCATAACTGCAACCCTATTTGTCAAACTTTTATTGCAGGGGTTCTCAACCTGTGGGTTGCGATTGAAAATTTGTCATGGGTCGCTAATGTCCATCGAAAATATGAATTTTTTTGTCCATTATTATTATAGCTTTTATTTAGCGCTACTTTCATGCTTATAGCATGCTCATAGCGCTTTGATCCAATCTCATTGGTAGACCAGTGGAGGGAGGGGGTATCTAGGAGTTGGTTTTCCGTGCTGCCTTTAGGCGCTCAGTAAACACAACTCTGCCTGAGTCGGGTGTCCAACCTCGAGCCCCCTTCTAGGTAGCCAAGCCAAGCCACAGTTCAAGCACCTCATTCTAACATGTAAAACTTGTCACTAATTGTTTTTCATTGGAATGTACTAAAAATACAAAGTAGTCGCCGGGTTACGACGGTCTCGACTTACGTCGTTTCATGGTTACGACGCTGTTTACGACGGCTCAGTAGCGATAGTCGAACGACTAAGTTGTAATGACCTGCCAATTTCTGTTTCCTCCTTATCAGATCGCCTTATGTTGTTCACTTTCACCTCCATGGTGATGGCCTCCCTTTTCTTTGCTACATCTTTTTCTTTAGAGTCAGATTAGTCTGGCTTACGTTTGGGAGCCATAATGAAGGGCATGCAGGAGACTAGTTTTCCTTGTGTAACGGTACAGTGTACAGTACTTGATTACACTACTGTATTCCTCCGCCACTGCACGTAATTCGACATACGTCGCAAAGTCGTACAGAGTCGTAACCATGAAACGACGTAAGTCGAGACCGTCGTAACCCGAGGACTACCTGTATTGTTATTCGAGGAAAGATGCTTCAGACATCTGAATCAGAATTGATTTCGAACATTTTGATAGTCCAGCAGATGGTCCTATATTTGTATAAATTTAAATTAATGCAGAATAATGATTAACATATCGTTACTTCTGGAATATCTTCTGTTGACTAATGAGGACTAATAGGATAGGTCAATGTGATATACAACATAATAATTATGCTGCAGAAGCGATTAGGCCATTCTGGCCAATCATACTTTCCTCAGCGAAGAATAAAAAAGTGTGAAATATCCGTATTATATCAACTAGATATTGTACGTTTTAAAAAGGTTGAATAAGGCATCCATAAATTTGAATTTTAATACGTAAACTTTGTTTAGAAATCCCATAGACCAGTGATGCAAAAAGTACGGCCCGCAGGCCACAACCGGCCCGCGACGTGGTTCCATCCGGCCCGCTGAAACGTCGGCACAAAAAGTAGAAAATTCTTAGCCCTTCAAAAAAGTTGAAAATGTATCTTTACTTTCGTGATGGATTCGTACCGTGACCTCTAACGAGTGTGCGTTTATGAGTTTATGAATGGAACTCTGAATGTAGAATCTACCAGGAAAAGAGAATGTTTTTTTTTTGTGGAACATGATAATAAGCCAAACATATTTGTTTTGTTAAATAAGACTGGCTGTTTCAAAAGCAACAACGTATACAGCGGCATTATAAAAGATTGGCACTATAAAAGTATAAATATATACTATGCATTGGAGTGTCGATGAAAATTTTTTCAAAAAGAGACAAGAAAATAAGTTGGTGGGAAAGGTAGATTCAAGAGAAATGAAGATATTTTTAGACGCGTAAAAAATGCTAGACTTTAATTATCCCATTAATGAATGTAAATATTAGATCCAATAGTTTCAGGTGAATTTCGATTTCATATTTTGTACCTTTTTGTTGATGTGGCCCGCGACACGTGTGTAGAAAGTTAAAATGGCCAGCAGGCAGGTTGAATTATTTTGAGCATCACTGCCATAGACTTTCCATAACACATCAGACAACATGAACATTGAATAACTCCAAATGGTAGCAGGGGAGGAAAACATGAACTCTTTTGTTGAAGGTAACTCCTCATTGCTTCCCCATTCAGTTCATGTGACCCTCAGTTGTCTCCCCTCAGCTCTTTGACAATCTTGTAAGCCATGCACCATCTGCCTGCCCCATTAGTTAAAGCTGGAGAAGAAAAAAGTACCTTACTATTCGTTTTCTTTTTGTTTAAGTATTCTCACTCTATGTTCATCTAGTTAATGAACAATGATGTACTATTGATAGTATCAAGAACAACAACAAAACGACTGTGGAGACTTTAATTTATTAACTTGGTAAGGTTTTAAAAAATAAATAAACTAATAAAAAAAAATATCGGTTTTATTTAGTGTCACATATGCCATTCTAGGTTTATCTGTATATTTCATATTTAATAAGAACATGTGTGCAAATATAAATCTGGGTTTTTAACTGTACCTCGGATTTACCCGGTACCTATTTATAGCTTGTCATCAGACATCATGATTCAAATCTATTGGTTAGTTTGAATATAAAGACATTTTAAAATAGCGGGCAAAAAGAGTGCGCCAAGTCAGTCTATGTGAAATCATTCTAGAGAGCAGATGTGTTTTTTTTTAATAGTTATACAATTTAAGAAAGAAGCCTTTGTTCTGCATTCTGTTTATTGAAATATATTCTGTACATAGCTTTACTTAAGTTAAATTTAAATAAAGCTCCTGTATTATTAATTCAACGAAGCATTACTCTCTTTGAATCCTAGATCGTCTTTGTTCAAATTATATATTATTCAAGTAATAGTCCCCGGCAGCACAAGACTACTCTCCTATCAGCCAGCAACTTCGTTTAGCTCATCAAAGGAAAGCTAATGACATCATCATCCACAACTACATAGGAGAGACTTGTGACATTTAGCAATACTAAGGTGTCAAACACTTCATGTTTGTTGTATTGAAGAGAAAAACGGCGACACAAAAGAGAACAAGATTACAAAGTGATACACAAACTCAGAGGCGGCCCCCGTCGGAGTCGGATCCCTGTCAGATCCGCCTATTCGCAAGATGTCTCGGATGTTCCTTCTAATTCTCTGGCTCAATTCCTGTATGCTCCCATCCTTAAACTATCGCAATATTTCTCAAAGAACAGTAAAGGTTAAATCATATTTTCAAAAGCCTTTAGTGTTTTTTTCTAACCGTGACGGACAGACCAAACAACAGACAAAACGCACAAAAATATGCTTGTTTCATTCTAATGGGGGCACTAACCTATTTTTTTTTAAATTAGATTTTTTTAAAAATTTAAGAAATTAGTTTAGAATCATGTCATTGCCGGGCTTTACGCTAGTACACGAAAGCCGCTGCTAAAAGTTCATTTTAAAAAATGTGCGTTACATCTAGATATATATGCCAGAAGCATTTCTTATAGTAACATTTCCTCATATACATTTACGTAATTGTTTTAGAATTGGTGTTTTGTTATTAAAAAATCGCTATCATAATTAATTTTATAAATTAAACGGTTTGCTTTTAGAAAACTAAAAGTAGCCGTTGCACCTAAACTTTTCAAGCCGCATTTAATGGTGAAAAAATATGTTTCGTATCTCTTCTAGTTTTGGCGCTCTGAGTGTGACAGACGGACAGACAGATAGAAATTCATTTTAAAAAATGTGCGTGATATCTACATGCCAAGAGCATTTCTTATAGTAACATTTCCTCCCTTAGATTTACGTAATTGCTTCA
>JADKLZ010009758.1:2031-25827 GCA_021533235.1 Biomphalaria straminea | reverse complement strand
AATTCATTACTCATTAACATAACTCATTACTCATTAACATAACTCATTACTCATTAACATAACTCATTACTCATTAACATAAATGCTCATTCAAAACTTGCTACTAGTTTTAAAAAGAAAATCGGTGAACCAAAACGCACTGGACAATAATCACAATTACAATGAATGGATTTTTATGTAAACTTGTTATATTGTGTCAGTCGCAGGGCATACAATAAATTGTTCCAATGTTAAAATAGTGTCATGACAAATACAGTATACTTTGAGTATACAGTTGACTGTAAGTCACACTGTTTATCTTTCAAAATTCATTTGCGACTTACAATCGAGTTCGCAAAATAGATTAGAGTCAGCAGCTTACATTCGAGTCCGCAGCTTACATTCGAGTCAGCATCTTACATTCGAGTCCGCAGCTTAGATTCGAGTCCGCAGCTTACATTCGAGTCAGCAGCTTACATTCGAGTCCGCAGCTTACATTCGAGTCAGCAGCTTACATTTGAGTCAGCAGCTTACATTCGAGTCAGCAGCTTACATTCGAGTCAGCAGCTTACATTCGTGTCCGCAGCTTACATTCGAGTCCACAACTTAGATTGGAGTCCGCAGCTTAGATTCGTGTCCGCAGCTTAGATTCGAGTCCACAGTTTACATTGGAGTCATCATCATCATCATCATCAAACTCCATTTGAGTGAGGGCTTGAGAGGCTTAAATCCTCTCTTGCAAAAGCCCTGGACAGAAACCCTGCTGTCTTGCGTAGTGCGTAGGCGTCACCATACAGGTCGAGAAATTTTGGTTTCCCAGACCTGTCGAGACGGAGATCAGCAAGTCTGGGGCAGTCGAACAGAATATGAGACACGGTTTCCTCTTCTTCCCCGCAGCGGGGGCACAGTGAGTCAAAATTTGGCCATAACCGTGAAAAGTATGAGCCAACAGGACAGTGGCCTGTCCTGCACTGTGCTATAACAGCTTGCTCAGGCCTGGACAGCCTCCACCACGGGGAAGTGCGGTCAGGGCGCCTCATGCGCTCCCAGACTCCACGGGCTTTTTGGGACTTGTCCCAGCACTCAAACCACTTTTCCATTTCAGTTTTTTGAATTGTAGCCAGGGCATGGTGAAAACTTACAGCCTGTTCAGTTGGTGGAATTTGTCCTCCCTGGTGGGCCAAGGAGTCTGCAATAGTGTTACCAGTCACACCTATGTGACTCGGTACCCACTGCATTATCACAGGAATGCCATAGCGCTGCTTCATGTTGTGTGAGGCCATGATGACAGTGTCGATATTGGGGGGCCATGGTCCAGGGCTTTGCAAAGCCTGTAGTACAGGTTTTGAGTCAGTGACCACAACAATCCGTGATGCCCTCAAAAGTCCCTCGCCGAGATGTGAATCAATGACCTTTAGGGCTTCACAGACTGCCATGGTCTCCGCATCAAAGCTGCAAACACTACCACATGGTCCAAAGATTTTAACTGAGTGGGAGCCAGGAAAGTCGATGTAGGCTCCATAGCCTGCTCTTTCGGAGTCCAACAATGCCGACCCATCAGTGTATGCAAAAATAGCACAGGGTTTGAAAGCATTGATGGTCTCCAGTGCTATTATTTGGAGGTCGTTAGATGAACGATTTTGCTTGGTGGCGTTAGGATCTGCTAGTCTCAGTCGTACGTCTGGGGTCGTTGGGCGACACCAGGGGGGAAGGGGGTGAAAACGTTGGATGTTTTGTCGGTTGGTGGAGAGGCCAGCTTTATCAGATAGTCTAGTGGCATGGTGCATAAAAGACTGCATCTTGATACGTCTTCTGCATCTCCAACCATCCACTAGTTTTCTAGCTGGGAGGTTTTCGTCCAGCCTTTTATATCGCTCAAAGCAGGTCAGTACTGACCTTTCCCGCCTAAGGTTTAGTGGTCCAACATTAGCCATTATTTCAGCGGCATTTACTGGACTTGTCCTAAAGGTACCACAGACAAATCTTAGTCTTAGAATGAAAGTTTTCCAATTTATGAATGAAAGTTTTTCATGACGTAAACGGGAAAAACGCTGCTTACGTCACTAGGCTTACCTTACTACAATGCAAACAAGAACGAGTTTTAAAATATCAATGGACCTAATTAAACATTTGCGCACCATCTTATTGAAGATTGATTTATTATAGAACTATGGAAGGAAAGTCATGAAATTAAATGTACCGATGTATGATTAGTTATTGCGTTTTAAGTGCTTAATATTGTTTACACTTAATTGCGTAGAGCGGTGTAGATTCCTCATTAATCTTCGGATTTGATGTCAAGCCTTATTATAACTATTATTTTGCTGGTAAAATTATGACCATGTGTTCATGCTTCAGTGTCTAATGTCCCGTACCAAAACAAAGGAAATGGTGATTACACAGTTGCTCTATGCCTTATACTTTCTCACACTGAACAAGATATCTAGCTAGCGGTGAACGAGTTTGCGTACGCTGCAGCCACTTTTGATTTAACTATAATCTCAGTAAAAAACTTGGGGTTAGGGCGTGGTGACGAAAGGCCTAGGAGATATCTGAATGGAGGGATGTGTAAAAGCAGGCCATATCCTTCCATGGGCTGTAGCACCAGTAACACCACTGGGATAGATGGATGGCAAAAGCCGGTATGAACTTCTTATAGTCTGACAGTCTGGCTGAGCAGGGCACATATCCCGTAAAATAATCTGAAGAGTTTCTTTAGTGTTCTGTTTGTTCTATATGTAATTGTACATGGTGATTAAACATCAAGTCTCTTAAGTCCTCCTACCGTCTAGACAGCGTAATAGTATCGTAGGCCTACTATTATTGGCTTGGAAGAAAGTCTTTGCAGTTTTACCCAATAACGTAGAAGTTGGCGTCACTCGATGTTTCGTACTAAAGCCATAATTGAATATACTAATTCCAAAATTAAATGTCTGAACGTACCAATTTACATTAAGAACAAACAGAACACTTAATAAACTCTTCAGATTCGTAGTCTTTATCCGATCGTTCATTTTCGTAATTATAAAAAAAAATCCCAAAATGACTTCGGGTATATAACCTTTCTTATGAAATTATTAAACCGAGCAAGGCTCGGCCACCTGATAGACGGACAGACGGACATTTTGCACAAACCTAATAGCGGCTTTTTCCCCTTACGGGGGCCGCTAAAAATAATATATGTGAGTAATTTGTATAAAGCATAGTCCTCAGTACAAATAAAGCTCCACGAGCCTCTCCAACCTTCTATGTAACACCTTCAATGAGTCAGACTACTACTTTACAAAGTTACAATAACAATAACAATAAAATTATAATTTAAAAGCAAAGATATACTTAATAGATATTGTTACCATCAGAGACAGAAAAATGTTTTAAGTATTTAGCCTATCAGCAGATAAAGGATAACTTACCAAGAATAAAGGCAAATACACACCAATTATTACACCCTAATACATTCATACCCACTTACCAAAACTAGATATATCTTAACAATCATCATAGATACATACGCATCATTATCTTACACATGGATCAAAGGCCTCAAAACAAGGTGTCAAAGACTTCTGAAGGCGCAGTCCAACACATTAAGTGACTACCCAAGAACACATACAAATACATCTCAATACAAGTCCGACTGTTATTTTATGTTAATAATTCCATTGAGTCTAATAGGTTTGCGATTAGAAAACCACTACTGTGGTACTACGTACATATATCTCACGAACTGCCTTTCCACATACACTAAATCGTACATAAAACCTGCATGCATATAAAAATATACCCACAAGCGTTTCTATAAACATTCACCAATACACATATCATCCTTTATATTCCCCCTAGGTTCTCTAGTTCGAAGTCTATCATTTGTCTAAACATAATCTCAAGGCCATCAAGAAGGAAATTTTTTTTATCCATGACAATTTTCAGTCTAGTATTCCAAACAAGTTTCCTATACTCTGCCAAAATAATGAGATTAAAATTCCCAAGAGCCTTATTAAGTAATTTAGGAACCTTGTTTAAAAGGATCGCCAGATTTACATCCACATCTAACTCACAATTAGCATTCAACAAATGTTGAACAGTAGTTTTAACCTTAGAAAACAACGGACAATCCAGAAGCAAATATTTCTCTTCCTCTGCCATTGACATGTTACAAATTTTACATTTACAACAGATTTCTAAAATATTTACTTTCTTACGCCCAATCATGCCAAAAATGAGCCTATATGTTATTTCCTTAGCCCTGGCCGCAACGTGCTTATAATGAAGGTTTATAACTTTATAAATTAACATAGAAAAAGTCTTCTGCTACAATGATGTTAGAGTTGGTTTTATTTAAAACTAAAATAATAGATTTTCGATGGGTTTAGACTATTTTGATTATATTCCCTAAATCCAAGGGAAAGAACTAATGTATTTTTTCTTTCTTGGAAAATCGTCAAGCTATAACGTCCCTTATGAAGGAATACGTTCTCGCTCTCTCTCAGACTCTCTCTCTCTCTCAATCATTACGTTGTGAGTGGCCATGCTCGTGACCAGATGTCTCTCTTATGGTCTCGTGAACAAGAAATCTGAACTCTCTTGCTAGGTCACATAACACGTGACAAGATTGTATTTACCATACAACTTTGTGTCATGACAGGGGTTCTCAACCTGTGGATCGCGACCCCCTTAGGGGTCGATTGAACATTTGCCAGGGGGGCGCCTAAGACCATCAAAATATATGAATTTTTATTGTCCACTCTTCTATTGCTGTATGTGTGTGTGGGTCGTGGCACAGTGGGGGATTGTCAAAAGAGGTCGCCGAGCATAAGGGTTGAGAACCGCAGGCTTAGAACTTTCCGTTGTATTTTGAAGATCCCTCGATTAGAGATGATTACTTTAACTTTAAGTTTCATATATTAATTTACTAAGGTATTGAGACATTCGGATTATTATTGCTATAGCTTTTATGTAGCGCTACTTTCATGCTTATAGCATGCTCAGAGCGCTTTGGTCCAATCTCATTTGTGGACCATTGGGGGGGAGGGGGTATCTAGGAGTTGGTTTTCCGTGCTGCTTTAGGCGCTCAGTAAACACAACTCTGCCCGAGTCGGGTGTCGAACCTCGAGCCCCCTTCCAGGTAGCAAAGCCAAGTTCAAGCGCCTCTTAGCCTCTCGACCACGCTTCCCACTAATTGGCTTAATCGTGTTTTTTGTTTGTTTGTTTGTTTTGTCGTTGTTGTGGTTGTTTGTTGTTTTTTTTTGGGTGGGGGGCTAAAAAGTGCCTAATATACAGTTAACTCTCAGCGTGTCTTGGATAATTTACTAATCTTTTCAATGTCTCGGATAAAGCATTCAGTTTTTTTGTCTTGTATATTTATAGAAACCATTTTTCTCAGATTAAAACTGCATAATTAATATCGCAGCTTTAAAAAGCTGACTGCACTGTGTCCTAGTCGCATCCATCTATCCCCGTTTGTCAAAGGGATAACTGTCTCCAACTAACTTATTGCATGTTTAAAACTATTTGTTAACTATAAAGTCCGCTTTTATTCTTAAACTTTTTAACCAACTCTATCCAGGGCCGGTCCTAGCGATTGCGGGGCCCTATGCGAAACGGATTGCGCGGGGCCTATTATGGGTAGGGATAAGGATAATACATGAAAATTAAGATTTTGTATTAAAAATAAATTCGTCTTTGCATTTTATACATTCTTTAAATTGGAGTGTTCACAATTCTGGTGAAGCAATCTATCCTGTAAGTTGTTGTACGAGCCCAGGTTTGGTTTGCAATGCACTTTAGAGAAATGTCAACCTAATTTTTCCGGAAAATTCTCCAAAGTAATGTAAGGAGGACCTATTTGAAATAGATAGTAAATACAAGATCTTTCCATTTTATTCTACCCACATGGCAGGCTCATCCAGATTTCTCAATAAATTGACCACATTAGCTCATTATCTATAACAATATGTTGATCAGTTGTGACATTATTGTCTTCTTTTCTTACGACATTCATCACTGCAGTTTTTGCATTCTTCACAGAAACTGTTTCAGCTGTCTCACTAAAAGTGATTATGTTCTCATTTTCGGGTTTTGATCGTTTTAAAAACTTATGTAAGGCGCCCACCTGGTTCTAAGCTGAACTTCTGAAGCCTCATTGGCTTTCTCTTCTTTTTCTTTTCCCAGCAGATACATATTTTCTACCAATATCCCTTGACCTTTTAGGTCATTTTCTATTACATCTTTCACCAAAAAACCTTCTAAATAGGCTATCATCTCGATCTAGTAGACCTCTATCGTTCTAGTATAGTCTAATAGTGAATCTGTCTAGATTTAGATCAATACCTACATAACAATTTCATTAATAAAAATTCAAAAAAAAAATATATCGCTTTTCATTGTTTTATGAGACTGAGATAGATTTTGATCTACTTTTATATGCCAGTGACTATTAATGTAAATAAAGTATTGGAACTTTCGGTTTCGGTTTCAATTCGCCCTATTATTATATTTTTATTTAAATTTGAAAGCTAAGAAGGCTTTTTTTTTTTCGCGTAAGATTGATGTTTTCTGCATAACAAGTTTGTTTAGTTTTCTGGATATTTTAATAATAATATCCACGGCTTTTTCGAATATTTTGCATCATTATGCAATTACACATTTCTTAGCGCGGGGCCTATGAAAGCGCGGGGCCCATTGCGGCCGCATAGGTTGCAGTGGCTTAAGACCGGCCCTGACTCTATCATTACTTCTTTTGACTTTAACTCACTTTAAGCAACGCCAATACATAACTAATATATTAATCATAAACAATGTTGACCTTGACATCAAAAGTGAAACCAAAAGAAAGTGAACAACGGACATGAGACGCTTGCTTTATTCGTTGTCAAAGGGAAGTAAAATATCAGGTATCAGCTTTTGAAGGAAACTCGTGTCTTGACAGAGTTACAGGCCTTAAACAAACTTTAAAGCTTTGTACATTTATAAGACTTCTATTTAACCCATGCCAAGAATACAGGGCAGTGTGGGAAGGAGGTAGACAACGGGGGAGGGAAGAAGACAGCGTGTGCGGGGGGGGGGGGGGAGAGTAGCTGCATTGAGATGCTAACACGCTCACACACTGACTCAAAGAGAAATTGATGTCTTTATGAAAGGATGTATTGAAAGATACGAGAAAGTAACATCAAAATTTAAAAAAAAAATTTAAAAAAAACAAGCCTATATTACATGTAGTTGTATCAATTAGTCTGAATTAGTTTGGATCAGCCATGAAATTTAATTTGTAAAAGATCTAGTTCTAGATTTACAAAAATAAACCAATAAAAAATATTTTTATCATTTGCTTATTTTTTTTTTAAATTGCAGTATCAGGCTTTTAGCTTTCTCACTACGCTATGATCCTAGATCGCTTGTCTGGACCAGTTGGAAAGGGGTGGGGTAGAAAGAAAGAGGTATCTTTGGAAATATTACCGAAGTACATTTTTAAATACCTTTATTTTAAATAAATTCCTAAGATGAACGACCTGGATTCGAACTCGTGGATGATAGTAACACAGTAACCACTGTGTCTGTGCCAGAGAGTCGCTTATGAAAATAGGTTTATATTAATGTATTTGTTACTTTCAAGTTTTAAAGTATAATATAGTCAAGTAAATTATGAAAGGGACTAATTCAACTTATACCACCACATCAGTCAAGTACAAGTTATTTCCCTTGTTCGACACCAAACAAAATAATTTATTACCAATAACTAGTTTTCTAATTGGATTTCTTTAAATTCTTATGTTGTCAGATAAAAGCAGGCATGTTAAACACGGCGTTCGGGGGCCGCATGCTGCCCGCGACCACCTTGCATGCGGCCCGCTTGGCCACCTCAAAAATTATCAAAATAATACAAAACATACAAAAAAAACATCGAATGGAAGGTTTTGAGGTCATGCGATTTGAGATGTGAATGCGTGGTCATTGGCATCGTATTGGTTTCAAAATAACCATCACCAGAAAAAAAAGAAAAAAAAATACATAAAAAAAAAACAACATCGAATGGAAGGTTTTGAGGTCATACGATGTGAATGCGTGGTCATCGGCACCGTATTGGTTTCAAAATCAACCACCGCTGGAACCCTATATTGGAATAATTTATATTGGAACTCGCTGAACCTCCAAGAAAACATTTCACATCTTGCCTCTAATACATTTGTTATTATTCAATTTAAAAAAAAAACACTAATTTGGGAGCCTTTCTAAAGTGGTAAATTTCAAATTCTCTCTATCTCTCTCCCACTAGCTAGCTACGCCTCTGGATAGATTGAGAGCATACAATCGGATGACCATCAGAAAGTCAATCTTCCTTATTATTCAGGTCACTTGAATTCACCCCCAATTATTTAAAAAAAAAAAGCTCGGACCGTCATTGCCATAGCAAATCATTTAGTTAAAGGGATTTTATGAAGGAGTGTATCGTTAAAGCTGCCGAAGTAATTTGTCCAGAAAAGGTGAAAGTATTTAAAGAAATAGCCTTAACTAGGAACACGCAGATAGAATAAATGACATGTCAATCAGCTCGCGTGAACAATTAAAGAACAAAATAGATTTTGAATTATTTTCATTGGCTTTCAATGAGTCAACTGATGTTACGGGTGTACCACAGTTGGCTATATTCATATTGGCCTGTGACAGGAATTTTGAGATACATGAGAAGCTACTTGTTCTATGCATAACGCCACAACAAGCGATGATGTTTTGAGATATAAAAGGTGATATTGCAGTACAATTTACCTTTGGTAAAGCTAGCTAGTCTAACAATGGATGGCACATTAACAATTATGAAATGGTTTTGATGCAAAGCTACCAACAAAAATAAGAGAGACTAATGCTAATTTTAAATTTTCTCATTTTGAGTGCATCATTCTGCGCAAAGCAATTACAATGCCAACATGTCATAAGAAGACTGGTTTCAGTCACTATCCATTTTATTCGTGCCAGTGGCTTAAATTTTCAACGTTTCTGAATGACATTGGACACGAAAGATTACATTGTCGCAACTGCGTGTGATCATGTGAAGTAAAATTAAAGTAAAGTAAAGTTCCCCTTTCAGACTTAGTGGTCTATAGGGCAGATGATATAAAGGTCATCTGATTCTGTGGCCCACGGTTAACGATCATGTGAAGTACTTTCAAGTAAAATTACGACTGTGGAATAAACAAATAAGAAGAAAAAATCTTGTTCACTTTTAACATGTCAGGAACTAAAAAGATTAAATACGGCTACACCATTTGGTCAATACACTTGGAATCGTTAGTAGATGCTTGAACTGGCCGTTTTCATGACTTCGTTTCATACGAGCAAGAATATTTCTTGTTTTTATCCTCATTTTTATTTGCTTCTGTAAATGCTACTGGAAATGTGCAACTAGAGCTGATAGAATTGCAGTCAGATTTTTTGTTGAAAGCGAAGTATATAGAAGTGGCTGCGCCAAAATTTAGTTATTTACCTGAACGGTACATTGAATTGTGGAAATTTTCAGTCAGAATTCTACCTAACTTTGCAAGCACTGATCTCTGTGAGCAGTTCTTTTCCATAATAAAAGCTACAAATCACCTCACCGTTCGAGATTATCTGATCAGAATTTGACGTCAGTGATGGTAGTGTCAGTGTGAAACAAACTTCCACCCGACAATAATAAACTTGTATCTTAGAATGATATTAAGCAACGGGACAATTTTTAAAAAATGCGTAATCATAGAAATTTTAATTACCAAATTCTACTACTAATTATGCAAACTAAGGCACGGGTATGCAATTCATTATTGTATTCTATTGTATTGTTTCTAAGTTACGTAAAACTAGTAAGCTGTTTTGCAACTGATTTACGGCTGCGGCCCCTCAGGCCATAGTTAGTTTTTTATGCGCCCCATACACCTTAACGAGTTTGACATGCCTGGGTACAAGAAATAACTATGCGAAATTTCAATTTTATCCCAGTTTGAGTGTGGGAGAAATAAAATGTACAAACTTTTTACCAGACAGACAGACAGACAGAGTAAGTTGATTTCAGTTTGGTAAAAACTTGCCTGTGTTCACACTTTTCAGTAGTTTGATTTGTGTGATTATGTTAAGTTTTAATTATTTCTAGTTTGTATGTAAATAGGTCATACCTGGCATGAGAGTGTTTGATGATTGTATGTTTGTGTTTGTACGCACGTAAGTATTTGCGTACTATATGTGATGTATTTTTATGCAAAGTAGGTCATACCTATTGTTAACAAATCGCTAAAAAATCTTAACGTATTTTATATGTTACAGACGTAACTTCAGAAACGAAAATGATTACGTCCTTCGCGTTGTGCATTTAGTCATGCATATTAACCAGTGACTTAAATTCTGAAATTTTCACTGGTTTTCCTGGCTAGCTCTGGCAACCCATTGCATGCTCTACTAATGGCACTAAGGAAAAAAGATTTTTTGTACAAATTTGTCCTAGCATATGGGACCAGGAATGCGCCTTTATCTTTGTGTCTTTCTGATTATTTTATTAAATTTTGTTTTTGGATTTGAAGATTATGGTTCAGTGTTTTATGTATAATTGCTACTTTACTTTTAAGTCTTCTATCCTGAAGGCTTTGTAAATTTAGTGATTTTACTAAAGGTTTTATTCTAGTCAAATAGGAATAATCGTTTGTTATGAATCTATAGCCATATTACAAAATCTACGGGGCTCGCAAAGAACTTTCTTCAGGGAACAGTACCAGGAAAAAGAAGAAGTGGCAGACAGAGAAAGCGATGGGAGGACAACATAAAAGAAAGGACAGGCCTGCCATTGAAAGAGGTTTTAAACAAGGCAAACGACAGGGAGGAATGGAGAAAGACGGTCGACGAGTGTTGCTTGGTGCCCCAACGGTCCAACAGACCAAGGGATATGTAAAGGTAAAGGTCCTACATGTCATCTGTCTGTGTCTTTGTATGTAAAGTAGGTCATAACGGAGCTTCTCTATGCCGATGATTGCGTCTTGCTAGCTCACAATGAAAATGACCTCCAGAACGCGGTAAACGAATTTGCCTACGCTGCCGCCTCTTTCGGTCTATCTATAAACCTCGGGAAAACAGAAGTCATGTTCCAGAAGTCACCCAATGAAACATACTCAGCCCCAAGGATCACAGTAAACGGACAGCTCCTTAACGTGGTAGACCACTTCACATATCTTGGTAGCATAGTGTCAAATGACGCCTTACTAGTTACTTTCAAGGGAAGTTGATAACCGTCTGGCCAGGGCCAGTAGCGCTTTTGGACGCCTTCAGGCGAGAGTTTGGAAGAACAAATCGCTCCGCCTACCTACAAAAATAAATGTCTACCAGGCGGTGGTTCTCTCAACCCTTCTATATGGCTCTGAGACATGGACACTATATAGAAAACAGCTAAGACTCCTTGAGCGCGTTCACCAAAGATGCTTGCGCTCCATCATGGACATACGATGGCAGGACCGCACTACAAACAGCGATGTCCTTGCGAACGCAAGTATGGACAGTATAGAGGGACTTCTCATGGTCCGACAGCTACGCTGGGCAGGGCACGTATCCCGTATGAGAGAAGAACGTATGCCAAAGGCAGTCTTTTTTGGTGAGCTAAAAGGTGGTCGACGTAACAGAGGCGTCCCACGAAAACGCTTCGAAGACCAGCTTAGGCGTCAACTTTCCTTGGCTGACATAGAAGAGAGCACCTGGCAGCATGCGGCGTCGGAACGAGACAGATGGAGGTCACTCACGAAGGCCGCGGGATACACATTTGAGACCAAAAGAAAATCTGCCGCTGAAGACAAACGCAGACGACGAAAAGAAAATCTAAACCGACCACCTGCGGACAATGGTTTTGCTTGCCCTGGGTGTGACAAAATATGTAGGTCACAGCTGGGACTGCACAGCCACGGGAAACACTGTATTCCTCACTAATCTTCGGATTCGAAGACAAGCCTATTATTATTATTATTATTAGGTCATACATGTCACGTTTGTTGTGTGTGTGTTTGTATGTAAAGTAAGCCATACATGTCATGTTTGTTGTGTGTGTTTGTTTGTATGTTAAAAAAAGGTCCCACGTGCCATCTTTGCTGTGTGTGTGTTTGTATCTAAAGTAGGTCATACATGTCATGTTTGTTGTGCGTGTGTTTGTGTTTGTATCTAAAGTAGGTCATTCATGTCATGTTTGTTGTATGTATGTGTTTTTAAGTAAGAAGGTCACATTTATTATGTTTGAGTGCACTAGAAGTTCGTGTGAGTGTAACTGAAACTGTCGACGTTTCAGTTCACAACTGTGTTTGATCACTTACATACATATGTTCACACACAAACTCTGCCTCACAAATATACACACAACTGTCTGACTGACGAAACACACACACACAGAATATACTCACCACCGGAAGCGTAGGAGGCAGACGACTGTAGAGGACGACGGGAAAGTGAACGACTTAGATGTTTCTTCCTCTGCCTGATCCGTCGCAGAGTCTGTCCCACTGAAATATAGTACACACAAATACATGATGTCATTGCAAACTTGATACCCACAGTTACATGACGTCATTGTCAATTTTTTTCAAGACATGCGCACTATATTCTGACATCACACAAAAAACCATGACAAAGTGTGCCGTCCTATCCTTAACATTGTCTGTGTCTGTCTTATGTCAGTCAAATGGGATGAATAATTGATCCGATTTATTTAAAATTGCCTCTATAAATGATACATAAAAAACCAGTCAACATTTATAAATAGCTGGGCATGAAATCAATGACATGTAGGACAGTAGGACTTATAAAAGACATTTTCACAAAAGACTACATTATACAATAGCGTGAAATGTGCTTAGAGTGAGTGTCTTTAATAGCCATCAAATGAACAATTATTGTTTGTATTGATGGATTAAAATTATTACGATCAAGAATAAACGACTGAAGTCTAGTTTGTATAATCAGTCAAAATTATATTCATATTGTTTAAAATACAGACGTAATTTCTATGTCAGGTTGACCTTCTTCAGTCTCTATTTCAAAGTTAGCAAACACTGTGGAACGTTTTGGAGCACTCTGGGACATGTACAGCACACTGGCCATTGCACCCCAACACCAGCTCCAGTTGTCTGGACTCTGTTCTGCCTCTGGATTCAGCTAGCCAGGGGCGAGAGAGTGAGACTGATGTAAATCTCACTTTAATACATTTTCATCTCTCAAACCTGTTATGAACATTATATCCTGTATCGGTTGTCGTTCTTTTGTTTACATCTGCTTGTAACTCGTCCGTAAGAATGTGTTCACGAAATGTGTGTTGTGTAGTCATTCAGTTTATTAAAGCCATACAAAGTGGACATGGTTTTCATCTCCTGTTATTATGTTCATAAAAAAGCCACATTCTCATCTCCCGTCTTCACAGTCATCTTGGAGTTCATAGGACTTGAAAAAATGTACAAATCTTCGATCACGATATATTTCAAATCTATCTCAAAGTCTCTTGTTTTTTGTTGTTTTTTTTGTGTGTGTGGTTTTGTTTTTGCGCTGCCAATATGTCGATTAAAGTTGATACAATCAAGAACAAACACTAGGTTTGTGCTACAACGTTTAATAAAATGTGTACATGTTTAATAAGATGTGTAATTAGCGCTATCTTGTTTAGATATGTCTATGACGATACATGTATTACAAGAGTTACGCTCCTTTGTCTATGTTTGTAATGTTACCCGTCTTTACTGTTTAACCAAGATGGCGCCTTTATTCATATTGAAGGTTACAAATCTAATGTGTTAACTTAAATAATCACGGTCAGACTTAAGTTCAAAAATGTTTACAGTCCCCATGCTACTTTAGCATGCTCAGGGCACTATGGTACTTTTTTTCGGCCAAGTGGAAAAGAAATTTGGGCCCCCACGACCCAAGTCGGAGTTTAATATCGATTTCAAAATTCCCAGTCACCGTTGGGATTCAAACTCGATCCTCTTCGGATAATGAAATAGTTTATTATTTAACTGCATGTGAGTTGGGCTTCAGAGACTCAGGATCCGTTCTTCTAAAAGCTTTGGACAAAACCCATGCGGTTGTGCAACAATCATCTAGGTCTCCCTAAAGCTATCACGATTAGATCTCTCGGCACTAAGTTTTCTTGGTCAGTATTACAAAGCTCAGATCTACATCTACACTTTGTACCAGTGATGCCCAAACTACGGCCCGCGGGGCAGATACAGCCCGCAAAGTGTTTCTATCCGGCCCGCCCAAACCTCGGCACAAAGTAAAGAATTGTTTTTTTTAAAAAGGTTGAAAGATGTATTTTTCCTACGTTAGGACTATTACTTTTTCTTAGATGGATTTCATTCTAATCTATATCATTCTAAAGTCATATTATTATTATTTTTTAAATGAACACATTCATTTTTGGGTGACAAGTGTTGACAGTTAAGTTCTTGAATAATTTCTCTGCTGTCTTGATCTAGTCTTGTAATATTTTGCGTGTAACACAGGGCATCAATATTTTATTTTTTTTTTTTGGTAAAGTTATTTTGATATCAAAGAGAATGGTAGTACCATTTAATTTTTGAGCGATAATGAAATGAGATAGCCATAGGAACCAAAATTGAATGTAGAAACTTCCGGGAAAAAGTAAACACATCTATGCCAACAAGATTTATACAGAAATGTTGGCTGTTTTTAAAACTTATAACAAAAAGTCATTTGCAAATCAAAACATTAAAAAAATATGGTGGCATTGTTGGTTTAACCGCCAAGAAATAGATCGCTAGACTACTCCTAGTTGAGACAAGAAATGAATAAAATCAGTCCACGGTAAGGGCAAGCTACAGAGTTGCTCAAATTATGAGAAATGATGCGTAAAAAAAGTGCTTTACAGCAGTGGTGAAAGTACAAGTATTGGGTTTTTAAAAAAAGCAGTTAACGCATTGCTAAACTAAATGACAGAGCAGCAGATTTTGAAATGTTTTCTATTGCCATTGAGGATTGCTCAAATAGATCTGCTACTGGAATTGGCTTACAAAGCCAGACAACCCTGCATGAGAAATTTAAAGTGATGCAAACAATTGATTTCTTCGCCGTGTTGCTTGAAGAAACGTTTTAAATTTCCGAAATTAAGTGTTAAAGACGATCACAATGTTTACAAGCTAATAATTGAGTAGACAAACCTTTCTGTAATAAAACGATCTTACGTAATGGTGAGTAAGTAGACCTAGTAGTGCTACAGGTTTCTAATAAAACATAAAATGGAATAATTCTCTATTTCACTTTTTTTTATCCTCAATTTGATGATGTGGCAAGCGACACGAGTGTCAGAAACGAAAATGGCCCGCCAAGCGAATAAGGTTGGGCACCACTGCTTTATACCATACCAAACAGCCCCAAAACTTTATGTCATATACTCAGATCATATAGACTAGCAGCTTAAATATGAAGTGTCTAGACTCTAAGAGTCTAGAGACTGTCTCTGTTTATCATTCATGACCAACTTGACCAAATTAACATCTGTAAATCTTACGTCTTAGTCGCGTCTGCAGATGTTCCCTGGGGGACCTCTCTTACATTATATAACATGTTGCCTTTAACTCTCTGAGGAGATTCTCGATTGTTTCAGACAACCTTCTTTTCTGCTCAATATTTTGATCTTGTGGATCATACTTAGGCAGTTTTCTATTGATTTATTCTCTGTGTTTGTTGGCGCTTAGTACAGTTAGGTTGTTTTGATTTGCTGTGTATTTTTTGGTTGCATTTATCAGATAATCTTACACACAGTGCAAAAAAAAAACCAATCGATCACCGGTGGACAATGGTATGCTTGCCCTGGATGTGGCAAAATATGTAGGTCACAGCTGGGGCTGTGTATCCACGAGAAATACTTAATTCCTCATTAATCTTAGGACTCATAGACAAGCCTTATTATTATTACACACATTGGTTAGACTAAATTGATTGTAAGTTGATAGTAAGTTGATTGTAAGTTGATAGTAAGTTGATTATAAGTTGATAGTATGTTGATTTGTCGTGATTATTATCTTTCCTTGTTCAACATTCATTAGTGTCAGACAGGTAGTGTGAAGGAGAGGCCTTTGGGCGGGTCTCATCTTGAAACCAGAAAACACATGGTGGGTGTTGTGAATTGTTTTTTACTGGTGTGGCAAGCTGGCTTAGAGTCTGTATCTGTGCCTGTGTACTGTACTTGTTACAAAACTAATAGCAACTCTATCTCTTTGGTACAGATTTTGAACACATTATCTCCCCCCACACCCGTCCTTGGATCAAAGTGAAACTTCGCATTTTTGTTCATTGGCGAATACAATACACGAATCCATAAAAATATTACCAATTAGTAGATTCATAACTAGTAATTCGTTATTTTATTTGACACCAACAACTGAAATTAGTCCTTAAGTATTCATATATATGGCTAAATGTGTGGGGTTTTGACCCTTTAAATATTGAGCCTTATAGTTATTTTCAAAAAGTACTTTTATTGTTTACTTGTTTGTTTGTTTTTTAGTAAAATTTCACAAAATAACACAATCTAGTGTGGACAAAAATGTTCTGTGTTCTTGTGAAATAGATGTACCAACTTTTTTTTACCCGTGGGTCATAGATATCTCCAGCACATGAGGCAATGACCCCATCACCGAAACTAATGATCCGGTTCAACAAACGGTTTTATTTTGTAAAGTGGAAAGAGTTTTCGAAGGGCCGTAGAGCACAGGTCGGATAAGTCCCGCGGGACGTAGTTTGAGCACCTGTTGTGGACGGCGGTTGACTTGTAGCACCAAACCGCTAGTAGACAACTTAACCGCTGTTGACGTTTTATATTTTTACTTGTCAAACTTGAAACAATCTGAATAACTTCTTTGTGAACCATTCTAAATATAACTTTTGTTAAAATATACACAAAATCAACTTGAAATCCAATTGATGTAGTAGACGTTAGGTATTATATAAAATAAACAAAATCTAACTCACTACAAAAACACGTCTTTTCAGTCTGGTTTTCTGGAGTCGTCTGTCGTACTCAGTGGCGTAACTAAGGGGGAGGGAGGGGGGAGCTTTTGAAAATCCCCCCGGGCCCCCATTTAGGGGTGCCCCCAAACGGATGTCCGAAATTTATTTGTAGATACATAAATTAATATATTTTATTGACAAATAGTGTAGACAGGTGTCTTTTTTTTTTCAACATTTATGGATTAAATTTATAACAAAGACTAAATCTAGATCTAGCTCTATCAGTACGTTGACTTTGTTGACATTTTAAAAATATTTTTCCGAAAGAGAAAAGTTAAAGTTAGTTTTACATTTTAAAATGCAAATCTTTAATAGATTTGTTGCCTAATTATTTTTCTTTACAGCAAAAACTAAGAACAGGGGCGTCCTAAGCAGTACGCGGGGCCCTGAGCGAGTGTCATGTGCGGGGCCCTGGGCTATATATACCGTACCACATCATGCTAACCGGCTAATCCGTCTCTAATGCTGTAACAATAACAAGACAGCATGTCTGCCTTAAAGCTGTGGGCCTTCCTTTTTGTTACAAAACATAGAACATTGCGTAGCCATTGTTGGCTTACTGTTGGCCGCGCTGAGTGCTATATATACTGTCACATATGCCATTCTGGGTTGATTTCTATATTGGTATTACACGAGAGTTATTTTTAGCTTTTCTTTGTCTTGATAGAAATTAAAATCTATTGGCTAGGAGTTGCATCAGTCGGTTGCATCAGTCACATGACAACTTCCGGCCAGAGACGGTAATTGCGTGAGATTTTCAGTCTGTGCGTGAATGTCTTATTGAAAGGTTGTGTTTTCTAACATCTCTAAGTTTTATTAAGAAAGAAGCCTATGTTATGTTATTATTTCATCTTGTTGATCTACTATTGTACATAAGCTGTACTTACGTTTTATTCAAATAAAGTTCCAGAGTTTCGTTTTCTACAAAGAATCTTTTACAGTGAATTCTAGTTCAACATTAATTTAATTATTTTAATAGAAGATTGAATCCCCGGCATCACAAGGACATTACATCATTCAACATTGAATAGACCTTGTGACATATACCTTATTGTAAATGTTCTGCATAAAAAAAATTATTTCAACTTAAAAGTTTAAAAATTACTCCCATGGCCAAAGCCTATTGGGAGAAAAACACATCGGCGGAAGCAAGCAATCTAAATATTTTTTTTCGTATATTAACATCGACATCCAATGGGATTTTATTAGGAAAATGTGGATCAAGTTTGTGACATTAAAATCTCCGATCGCAGGGCCTCCTTCAAGCGCGGGGCCTGGGGCGGGTGCCCCACTTGTAACCCCCTAAGGCCGCTACTGGCCATGAAAAAAACTGTATGATATACACCGAGTTCCAGTATAACAGATCCAATAGTTATTCTTAACTCTTTCTCTCCGTAATTATTTACCACATTCTGGTGCAATCAATGTTGGTATCGTCCGTTAGGAGATAAAGAGTTAATAATGCTAGAATTGTCCATTATTCGGGTTGACCAGGGTGGGGCTACAAAACAGCGTGACGCCTTGGTTAAACCTATGATAACGCAGCCACAAAGAGTAGCCGTCTGTCTGGCCTGTGGATACGTCTGTAAGGCATAAATCCAAAAGCAATATTTCTGAACTGTGATAATCACTCTCTCAACCTGGCAACTTTTCATTATGCTGAGATAGATCAAACAATTGTCACCTTTTTTGGAAGTGTACATGAATTTGTTCTTTTTTACTAATTAACCCCAGAGATCCTTCCTTTTATCAATTTATTATCACATCCTTCCTTTTAAAGTTCTTAAGACTGATATCTACTAGGAACTTTAACAATTCGATCACTTCTGGTTGTCTTGACTGGCACAACAGTTTCTCTAGACGTTGGTCTCTAACTGTCTGTTTCGTTTGCTCTAACAATTTACTGTTCGTTGCCTTCATCGGTATCATAGTACACAGAGATATCTTCATCGAAACTCTTGTTCAAAAAGCGTTGATTTCTTTTGTATGTTTTCCCATCGTTTGTTTATGATGTAAGATCTGGGTGATAAATGTTTTTTTTTATGACAACTGCTTTCTGCCATGTTTGTACCTAGACGAACTCTCACTTTCTCTCCGACAGAGTAATCTTTAGGTAGTCTTGTTTTTTAATCGTATTTCACTTTGCTTTTCATCTGTCGTTTGTTGAGTAATGTCTCTGCATTTTCAGTTACCGATGGTTTCAATAGTTTGGGATCAGTTGTAATAATGTACCTGAGTCTTCTACTCATCAGAAGTTGTGATGCTTATCGGAGTATTTCTATACTCGAGCATAGCAAGATATGAATCTTACCCACTTTTGAATTATGAATCCTTTTGCTTTCGCACAAAAACATTAACAATAAATAAATTGAAACCCATTCATGCTTTATGCAAAACGATGAGAAACGGACGCAGCTGATCACCCAATCCAACGAAAAAGCAAAAGAAGGTCGTGAATACTATGGATTCCCTGTAAGCAAAACAACCAGAAGAAAGAAAAGACTTTATGGAAAGTTGAGTTCTAATGTAGGACTGTCAATAGAACTGCAATTCGAACGTGTTGCAACAGAAGTGCTGGACAGATTTCATATGGGATTACAGATTACAAAGGCTGGAAAAAAATGGATACCTTTGGGTTTCTTCTTGACACTTGTTGGATGATGACACGCTTATGACAAACTGTGTTACTTTTTCCTGTTTGTATGATGAAATAAATGGCAAATCGCTTGTTCAATAATGTCAAAAACTATCCCAGGAGCACAATGACGCAAGAAAGGCTAATCATGGCTATAATGTCAGTAAAGTCATAAATACTAGAAAGTGTCGATGTAGATAATGTTATAGATGTCTTTGGTGCACAGAATGCACGACGTGAAGCGATATGAATTGAGATTTGTCACTTGTGCATTTTTTAGCTAATAAACAACGGTATTATTCATAAAAAGTGTCTTAATTATTATTTTTTGTTGTTAAATTTACTGATATACTGAACAAATTTGATCTTGGGCTTATATATTTTTTGCGTACATTATGTCATGTCATATATCGAAAGTCAAAATGCAAGGGGCCCCCAAAGAGGTCGATCCCCCCGCGCCCCCGAATCCCTTGCTACGCCCCTGGTCGTACTTTTGAATGCCGACGACTATGCCGTTTGTATTACATCATTCATAACCAATCACTAACCTCTTCCCATTGTCACCATAGAAACACACACACACTCCATAACTGCAACCCTATTTGTCAAACTTTTATTGCAGGGGTTCTCAACCTGTGGGTTGCGATTGAAAATTTGTCATGGGTCGCTAATGTCCATCGAAAATATGAATTTTTTTGTCCATTATTATTATAGCTTTTATTTAGCGCTACTTTCATGCTTATAGCATGCTCATAGCGCTTTGATCCAATCTCATTGGTAGACCAGTGGAGGGAGGGGGTATCTAGGAGTTGGTTTTCCGTGCTGCCTTTAGGCGCTCAGTAAACACAACTCTGCCTGAGTCGGGTGTCCAACCTCGAGCCCCCTTCTAGGTAGCCAAGCCAAGCCACAGTTCAAGCACCTCATTCTAACATGTAAAACTTGTCACTAATTGTTTTTCATTGGAATGTACTAAAAATACAAAGTAGTCGCCGGGTTACGACGGTCTCGACTTACGTCGTTTCATGGTTACGACGCTGTTTACGACGGCTCAGTAGCGATAGTCGAACGACTAAGTTGTAATGACCTGCCGATTTCTGTTTCCTCCTTATCAGATCGCCTTATGTTGTTCACTTTCACCTCCATGGTGATGGCCTCCCTTTTCTTTGCTACATCTTTTTCTTTAGAGTCAGATTAGTCTGGCTTACGTTTGGGAGCCATAATGAAGGGCATGCAGGAGACTAGTTTTCCTTGTGTAACGGTACAGTGTACAGTACTTGATTACACTACTGTATTCCTCCGCCACTGCACGTAATTCGACATACGTCGCAAAGTCGTACAGAGTCGTAACCATGAAACGACGTAAGTCGAGACCGCCGTAACCCGAGGACTACCTGTATTGTTATTCGAGGAAAGATGCTTCAGTCATCTGAATCAGAATTGATTTCGAACATTTTGATAGTCCAGCAGATGGTCCTATATTTGTATAAATTTAAATTAATGCAGAATAATGATTAACATATCGTTACTTCTGGAATATCGTCTGTTGACTAATGAGGACTAATAGGATAGGTCAATGTGATATACAACATAATAATTATGCTGCAGAAGCGATTAGGCCATTCTGGCCAATCATACTTTCCTCAGCGAAGAATAAAAAAGTGTGAAATATCCGTATTATATCAACTAGATATTGTACGTTTTAAAAAGGTTGAATAAGGCATCCATAAATTTGAATTTTAATACGTAAACTTTGTTTAGAAATCCCATAGACCAGTGATGCAAAAAGTACGGCCCGCAGGCCACAACCGGCCCGCGACGTGGTTCCATCCGGCCCGCTGAAACGTCGGCACAAAAAGTAGAAAATTCTTAGCCCTTCAAAAAAGTTGAAAATGTATCTTTACTTTCGTGATGGATTCGTACCGTGACCTCTAACGAGTGTGCGTTTATGAGTTTATGAATGGAACTCTGAATGTAGAATCTACCAGGAAAAGAGAATGTTTTTTTTTTGTGGAACATGATAATAAGCCAAACATATTTGTTTTGTTAAATAAGACTGGCTGTTTCAAAAGCAACAACGTATACAGCGGCATTATAAAAGATTGGCACTATAAAAGTATAAATATATACTATGCATTGGAGTGTCGATGAAAATTTTTTCAAAAAGAGACAAGAAAATAAGTTGGTGGGAAAGGTAGATTCAAGAGAAATGAAGATATTTTTAGACGCGTAAAAAATGCTAGACTTTAATTATCCCATTAATGAATGTAAATATTAGATCCAATAGTTTCAGGTGAATTTCGATTTCATATTTTGTACCTTTTTGTTGATGTGGCCCGCGACACGTGTGTAGAAAGTTAAAATGGCCAGCAGGCAGGTTGAATTATTTTGAGCATCACTGCCATAGACTTTCCATAACACATCAGACAACATGAACATTGAATAACTCCAAATGGTAGCAGGGGAGGAAAACATGAACTCTTTTGTTGAAGGTAACTCCTCATTGCTTCCCCATTCAGTTCATGTGACCCTCAGTTGTCTCCCCTCAGCTCTTTGACAATCTTGTAAGCCATGCACCATCTGCCTGCCCCATTAGTTAAAGCTGGAGAAGAAAAAAGTACCTTACTATTCGTTTTCTTTTTGTTTAAGTATTCTCACTCTATGTTCATCTAGTTAATGAACAATGATGTACTATTGATAGTATCAAGAACAACAACAAAACGACTGTGGAGACTTTAATTTATTAACTTGGTAAGGTTTTAAAAAATAAATAAACTAATAAAAAAAATATCGGTTTTATTTAGTGTCACATATGCCATTCTAGGTTTATCTGTATATTTCATATTTAATAAGAACATGTGTGCAAATATAAATCTGGGTTTTTAACTGTACCTCGGATTTACCCGGTACCTATTTATAGCTTGTCATCAGACATCATGATTCAAATCTATTGGTTAGTTTGAATATAAAGACATTTTAAAATAGCGGGCAAAAAGAGTGCGCCAAGTCAGTCTATGTGAAATCATTCTAGAGAGCAGATGTGTTTTTTTTTAATAGTTATACAATTTAAGAAAGAAGCCTTTGTTCTGCATTCTGTTTATTGAAATATATTCTGTACATAGCTTTACTTAAGTTAAATTTAAATAAAGCTCCTGTATTATTAATTCAACGAAGCATTACTCTTTTTGAATCCTAGATCGTCTTTGTTCAAATTATATATTATTCAAGTAATAGTCCCCGGCAGCACAAGACTACTCTCCTATCAGCCAGCAACTTCGTTTAGCTCATCAAAGGAAAGCTAATGACATCATCATCCACAACTACATAGGAGAGACTTGTGACATTTAGCAATACTAAGGTGTCAAACACTTCATGTTTGTTGTATTGAAGAGAAAAACGGCGACACAAAAGAGAACAAGATTACAAAGTGATACACAAACTCAGAGGCGGCCCCCGTCGGAGTCGGATCCCTGTCAGATCCGCCTATTCGCAAGATGTCTCGGATGTTCCTTCTAATTCTCTGGCTCAATTCCTGTATGCTCCCATCCTTAAACTATCGCAATATTTCTCAAAGAACAGTAAAGGTTAAATCATATTTTCAAAAGCCTTTAGTGTTTTTTTCTAACCGTGACGGACAGACCAAACAACAGACAAAACGCACAAAAATATGCTTGTTTCATTCTAATGGGGGCACTAACCTATTTTTTTTTAAATTAGATTTTTTTAAAAATTTAAGAAATTAGTTTAGAATCATGTCATTGCCGGGCTTTACGCTAGTACACGAAAGCCGCTGCTAAAAGTTCATTTTAAAAAATGTGCGTTACATCTAGATATATATGCCAGAAGCATTTCTTATAGTAACATTTCCTCATATACATTTACGTAATTGTTTTAGAATTGGTGTTTTGTTATTAAAAAATCGCTATCATAATTAATTTTATAAATTAAACGGTTTGCTTTTAGAAAACTAAAAGTAGCCGTTGCACCTAAACTTTTCAAGCCGCATTTAATGGTGAAAAAATATGTTTCGTATCTCTTCTAGTTTTGGCGCTCTGAGTGTGACAGACGGACAGACAGATAGAAATTCATTTTAAAAAATGTGCGTGATATCTACATGCCAAGAGCATTTCTTATAGTAACATTTCCTCCCTTAGATTTACGTAATTGCTTCA
>JADKLZ010009752.1:0-14015 GCA_021533235.1 Biomphalaria straminea | reverse complement strand
ACCCCATCAGTGTCCGTCGTCATCTTCCTGGAGCGACGCAGATGAAAATATTTACTTAGATAAGCCTGGTCAAAGTGTGATACCAATAACAGAGGACAAACCAAGTCGACCGCTTTCCAACAAGGTCCAAGATGATTCAAGCTCGAAGCAACGCGGTGAAAAGTCTAAATCTCCATATATTCAAAATGACCAGATAGTCATGAAATCTAGCACACTTAGGTACACGTCAAAGCCGGTTAGGCCTTTAAATTGCCCGAAGTTGAATGAATTACAAAAGTCGTATAGTACTTCGCAGCGCTCGGACAAATCGCAAACCTTAAATAAACAGGTGGAAACGTATTATGCTGTATACCCCGAAAGCAAAGGAGAACCCGTACAACCTTTAGTCTTCAGAAAACGAAAGCGTCAAATTCCAAAGCTATTATCAGGCAGCGGAAAAAGAGACGAAATGTATGCTCTGGGTAAAACTTCGAACGCCGTGCAATCGTCGACGTCCAGTGACAATTCGCTCATGTCCCTCCAGCTATTTCAAAACAGCAATAAGAAACAGTCTGACGAGCATCTTAGAATTACTTTCCGTCCTTGCTCAGCGGCTAAGCTCACCTCCCAGCCGGTGCCGACATTCACTCTCCATAACTCGAACCTCGGGCTTCAGAGCTGTGCCAACCAAAGCAGTGATAAGGTTTTAACTACAGCGAAACCGACAAGAAAGCGCAAAGGCCAGTGGAAAGGGAACACTAATGACAATCAGCAAACTGGGGCCAACATTTTTGACTGCACAGCGGAATTACGGAAGATTATAGAAGTAACAATGAAAGATTTAGAAAGATATAATCCTCCTGGAAGTACAAAAATAGGCACAAATATTAATTCAAAACTAACAAGAGAAAAAGGAAGTTCGATCAAACAACCGCAAGACACGCTAATGTTTGGTCAGATTAATAATTCAAAATGTAAGAAAGAAAAAAATGTTCCTCTTGAGTGTTTAGCATTTAGTGACCTGTCTTGTAAGTCTCGTCTGTCTCAGTTTCATAATTACAGTCAAATGAATGAGTGTTCTCATGCGCAGACGGCATCAACGTCTACAGATCCTTTGAGTCAGTCTATGCCGAGAAAATCCTCCCGAATAGACAAGAAATGTTCTAGCTCCAAATGCAGCGCCAAGTTAAAGGTGAGCTTGTCAGCTGATTCCGAAGATGTCGCGGCGACTTCCAAAAGCCAAGAGTCCGGCTGCTGCGACTCAGAACCAACAGTACATAAAAGTCCTGGTTTCTACCTGATTGAGGAAAGCTTCAACTGGTCCTTCCCGATACAGAAGATTATGAGCGATGAGAACTTGGTTTGTTTTAAAGGAGACCAGAAACCTCATTTTCAAAAGTGTTTGAAACACAAGGCTTTGGATGTAACAGAAGAGTCATGCGACTTCTCAACCAATTATTACAAAGACAGCTGTAAAAACAATGAATGGTCTGTCGATGACAGTGAAAGGAATCTCGACCTGCCTTTAAACCAAGCAGTTGAGCTCTTCTCAGTTTTAAAGCACAAAGCTCACAGATTGAATGCTACTTCTTCGGGAGAACTTTGGTCTAAACACACAAAACACAAGTCACGAAGAAACCATTTTGGACCTGAAGGAAATGATTCTACAATTAATGGAAGTGTGACAATTTGCGATAGTCGTAAACAGCGTCATATAGCTTTAGATCTTTTCGCTAGACAACCCACAGAATTTGTCTCTGAAAATGAGAGTCACCTTTCAAATTGTTACAAATGTTCCATCAAAAGTGTTAACAGCACCACACCGTCTTCGTCTGACTCTGTTACAAAACTGTCTGATGCCTCTTGGAGGAGTGGTCAGCACACAATGCAGAGGTCAAGCGCCTTTTCAAATGTAGTTCCAATACCGTCTTGTGATGCGCCTAAAAGGATATTTCAGAACCAAAACGGATCACCCTGTTTTCCCGAACCAAGCAACACGTTTAGAAGCTCCACTTTCAATGAGTTGAGTTCACGGGAATATGATTTAAAATGGCAAATTGAACAAAGGGGAAGACAGGCCATTAAGAAGATGGGTCAATGCTCTTCAATGAACATCAAAGGTTATAGAAGTAAAAATAATCTTAAGAAGCATGCTGAAGATCATTCACATAAGAACTCTAATTATAAGCGTTCTTCTTGTGCATATTTGAAAGATACTTTCAGAAGATGGTCGAATATGAACAGTGACACTGTAGATGGACATATAACTCTACCTATAAAAGAAAGCCGCGCATACGGGTTTCGATCCGAAGATGAGTTATCGCATGTCTCCTCCATAAAGGTCTGTGTCAGTAGGAACCAGAACGCCTCGCTCAGAGCTGCGCTGCATAGATCGAAAGACTGCTCGCATTTTTTAAGCACAGCAAACAATCACTTAACCCACTGCGAACACCGATTTGGGGACAATAGAAGTTGCTTTTATTACAATAAATGCAATTGCAGCCCATTTTGTAGTATGGCTAATAAAAAAGAGATCAGGTCAAGCAAAGGGAGATCAGTGAAATGTATATCACACAAACACTGTGTCTACAAAAGTAAGAACACAAGGAAAACGAACAGACTTAAGGAAAAGATCAGAGATGCTCTACAAGCTTCCAAAAAATATGCGAAGGATAAAATTCAATACGATCCAGTGTTTCCCATCACTTCTGAGCAGTCAAGCTCTGAAGTCTTCAATTTAACTTCAAGTCAAAAGTCGGAACTCTCAAATTCCTTTGAAGCAAATCATGCTCTTCCTCAGTTTTACGAGAACTACAAATCCAAAAACGAAGACTCAACCTCTTATGAAATTTCGGGAATCTCAGACAAAGTTTCACTGGAGGTTTTGCCTGGTTCTGTGATGTCAAGCGGGGCGATAGTTCAACGTTACGCCAGCTCTCGCGAGAATTTTTGTAAACGCAAGAGTTCCAAAAACACGACGACAAAGACAAGATTCTCGGCTTCCGTTAAAAATAAGAAATATCCTAAGAAATATAAATCTAGTTCAGAAACAAATATTTTAGAAAACAATATTAGCAGTGGATCTTGCACGGAAACGGATTTCTTAAAACTGATAAATCTCAAAGAAAAATCGAAATTAGACAAACGGGATTATGACGACGATAAAAAAGGCAGTAAAGGTAATTTCTTATTTAGCAAACATTTTAAATACTTAGCCAATTGTCAACCTAATAGTCCAGAGGAGAAAACTTTACTGAAAGTCTTAAATCAAGAAATAAACGGTCCAATTGAGAAACCCATCCATAAGTGTACAATTCAAAAGAAAATGAGAGTGAACGTCAAAGCAGTTAATAGGTCCGCAAGTCTTGACAGCTCCTTAGATTTGTACGTCGTAGAGAATGATGGAACACGTGATGTGTTCATCGCGAAGAAGGAAAAAGAACCCATTAGAGAAATAAGTTTGGAGGAGGATTTAGCCAAAGGGGAAAATATGTTGTCTCCCAAACACAAATCGCCTAAAACAGCAGTTGATTTATTTGCCGAGCAGGTATCGTACATGGAGATTTTGCCGAAACAAGGGAAGTTTAGAGGCCTGCGACTGAGCGAGATTGACAAGCCACCTATGACCGACACAGACACTGAACGCAGGAATACAAAGTTACGAAAACGGAAGCATTGTTTCTTACGGTCATCATCTCATGTGTCAAGTAACCTAATGCTTCCACAAAAACCTTCAGTCAACAAAAGACCTTCCCCTTGTTTAGACAACAGTGGTGGTGCCATTAACAACGATGATGACTCTAAAACTGCAAGGCGCCCAAAACGGCTGTGCGACGCAGAGATATGTACAAAGAGTCATCCGTCTGATAGTCTTCAACGCGATAAAAAGATTAACAAACTTTTACCTAAAAGGCCATCCGTCGAAACAGATTTGAGCTCACGTGAAGAGAATAATAAAAAGTCTGCACCAAGAAATACTGACTGTCATCCAAGTCAATCTTGTGAACAAGATGATCAGCATAGAGATGCTAGACACCACCATAGACCTGATAGAAGAACAAGAAGTCCACAAAAGCAAGATTTAGAAGGATCACCAACCAATCACCTCAAGAATAAGCGTTCTATCGATAACGATAAGAACACGAAACCAATCAAGAAACCACAACCGATTATTTCTTTACAAAATACACATAAAATAGAGCCACATTTAAAAACAGCAACAAAGCGACCACAAAAAGAAAATTTAAATGAACAGTCCATAAGCACATCAACTACTTCCGGTGACAGAGATTCACGTGCGGAAATAAACAAGAAATTTCGCCCTCCAGAAAAAGTAGCTAAAAGCGCAACAATACATTGTGGTGTGCAAACCAGCTTCTCAGTATCAAAACCAGTCACAAAAGAAGATAAAGACACACTCGTCATCTTTCCCGAGCCCTGCAACCAAAGTCTCAAAATCGATAACGTTTGTCAAACAGACGCCAATAGTTTACCTGAAAAGGTGGACAAACATATTCAATGCCCAACGCTTGGGAGCCAGGTAGCTGTCGAACTAATGGATCTGCTGACGCTGATAAAGACGGGTAAGAATTACTACGAGAGAACAAACCTTCAGACAATGAAAGCTCCGCAACTTGATCCGAATGACGGTGTTATCTTGTCAGGATGTCGTCTAGATGGTCAAAACTTAGGTCTTGACCAATGCCGAGATAAGTTTCCAGAAACTGAAAAAGTAAAGACGTTTTGTAAAACTTCGCTTGAAAAACCGGTTACACCAAAACGCGAGACTGAACACTATGACAACATTTGGAAAGAAAAATTTGGAGTGCGCTTAGAATCTAAAAAGTTGGATCCAACGGAGAGCCGTGAAACAAAAGTGGAACTAAACAAACACGTCGAGAAGAAAGTCAGGAGGTTGTCGGGCTCCCTAGCTGATGTCACTAATAGCCAGATCAACCCAGAGGCTGCTCCAAATCAAAGTGTTCAAAGAAGCCGATTTGGTTACGTCTACAAGATGCCGTTGAAAGCAACAGATCACCAAAGCATCGAGCTCAGTCATGTGCCGGAACAAAATCTGAAACGAATTCCGGGACAAGAAACAGAGTTATCAATTGAAAAGGCGGAGAGAGATATAAAAACTACTGAACTACTGCTTTACCCAGAAAAGTGCTTAGACAAGCAAGCACAACCAGAAGTCAAACCCACGAAACAAGATTGGTGTTATTCTTCCGACAGGAAAAACTACCAAGATATGTTAGCCAATCAAACCCAAGACTCTGCTCAAAGATCATCGTGCTGGGATTGGCCTTTAGAACCTAAGTGTCACAAGTTACGAGATGAATTAAATAAGACAAAGGGATGTAATGAAGAAAAATTTACATTCCGGCAAACTAACCGGGACATAATAAAAATGGAGATAAGCCACGCTTTAGAAGAACAAGGCTTTGGCAGCAAACAGCTTCCACGCTTAAATGAGCCAACAAAGAAAGAATCCGATAAACAATCAGAAAACAGGCAAGAAAAACAAAACGACAATTCCGAAAAGAAAAATAAGTTGGATTTCAAATCTATGAGAACGATTGAGACAGATCTGATTGAGGAGTTGAATAAGGATCCCTCTTTAAAACAGTCAGACCAACACAATGTTGTCGCTGCCTCCGGTGATAACAATGTGATCTCTGTCAAGTCAATGGTAAGTAAAACGTTTCAAAAAGCAGAAAAAGTAAATGAATATGGAACAATACAAAAACATGAAGCTACCTCTCACAAGAATACTCTCATAAACCTTGAACAACTAAAGGAAGACGCACACATTCATAAAGTTTCTAACCCTGAACAGAATCGAGATTTAGCATTGAAAGACTTTGAAGATAAACTGTCGCAAAAGAAATACACACCGGACGCCCAAAGGGATGGCAATACTTCTTTCTTGAGCAAAAAATCCTTAAAAGACACAAGGTCTAATATCATTGCAAATAAATTAGGCACACCAAAAGTCTCCCATGGGCGTCAGAATAGCGCGTGCACAAAAGCTGGAACGCCTCAACGTGACCACAAGGCTGAGAGAGAGATCAAAATTCAGATCAATCTCAACATGACCAAAAGTAGGAAAAGAAAAAGCCAAGACACATTAGAAAAAAAGAAGGAAAACTCGCCATGTAAAACGCAAGAATCGATCAAGACTCAGAGCATGAATAAAAATTGCAAGCTTCCGTTGTCGCAAAGAGTATCACGGATAAATAATTATCGAGAAATATTGAGACTTCAAGAGCAAAATAAGAGCTGGGGGAAACTTAACAGCCATGCAAGTGGTCAACTCAAAGCTGGGGCTCATGGCCCGTCCACTTGGGCAGGTAAAAGACAAGAGTACAATGAGAGACCAGAACATGTTCACTCCACTAAGGACTCTCAGCCGACATCAAAGAGAAACGTATCCAAAGGTGAGCAGACAGACGCCACTGATGTGAAGGACAAAGTGGTCATGACGTCACAGTTGGAGGATCAGCCCGTCATGTGTCATTCAAAGAAGACAGACATTTACAATACGTTATTGTCTGCCTTACTCGTAGCGCTCCAGGCTCCAAATAATGAACAGGAAAGATCTGAACATAAAGGGAGCACATTTCTATGTCCTTGTCCTTTACAGGAGCAAGCTTTTATTTCACAATTCAAACATTCTCCTTATGACAGCATTCAGCGCTTCATCGATACGACTCAAAAAACGTCACAACTGGCAGCTATTCGTTCTAAAATACTACAAGACAATAGACAACATTTACGCACTGAAAACCTGAAGCAGTCAAAAACTGAAACTAGAAACAATCTAGAAAAAGAAGAGCAAGCGAAATGTTGCAATAAAAACGATATCCGCCAACCACAAAATATAACATCCACTCGAAGTCAAAGAAAGTCTAAAATACCGGTGAAGAAGCCAGGACCAAGTCGAATAACATCTCGACATGAAGGCAAATTAGTCTGTAACCAATATACTTTACAACATGATGGTAGAACGGTTCCCAATAGGCCATATAAACGTTACTCAGTAACCAAAGGTCGAGGCAACGCTGCGGATCAGATATTCAACAACCCAATAGAAAAAGCTGACAAAGAATTAACTCCAACTCACAGAAAAAAAGATATACAGCTTGATAAGAAGCTTGACAGCACTGGATTGAAAAGACAAATAGAAATTTCACAAAGAGTTAAAGATTTTGTAATTGACGCTAAACATTCAAAGAGTAATCTTTGCTTAACATCAGTCGACCATGAAAGTGATCAAAAAGTGTTAATGCTAAATGAACACACCATTCATTTAGAAAAATGTCGCAAAAATACAAAATGCAAAAAAATGCAGAGTCCAATAGGCATCAACTTGGCAGACGATTATGACAATCAAAGAATTTCCAACAAAACGGCAAAGGAACTCAGGCCATTCATTCAGACTGATGCTAGGTTTAACTATCTAATCGCTTTGTCAAAGAAATCGAACGTACGCAAGGGGTATAGAGAAGAAACCTTTCAAAACCTCGAGGACGATCTACAGTCTCACAAACGCGCTAACATAGAGAAAGAAAACCAGCGAGTAGAACATCACAGCAAGCGTGTCAGGTCTCACCAGCCCAAGAAACTTGAAGAGCTTTACGACCGCAAGTCGCCGGTAAATTCTGTTAAATACTTCGACATGAAACATAGAAAAGACTTTGAGAAAGAAATATTGAATTATCTCCAAGCTCTAAATACACATGATAAACATTTTCAGCATTATTATCCAAATAAGTGCCACGATAAACAGGAACATGTCTATGAAAAGCCATCTCACAAGCCAACCAAACCATCGCACAAGCCAACCAAATCATCCCACAAGCCAACAAAATCATCCCACAAGCCAACCAAATCATCCCACAAGCCAACCAATGTCAGAGAAGACACACACGCGACACTGTCCGACGAAAGTTTTAAGTTACTGCACAGAAAAATGACTAAACGAGAAGTTAGTGGCACTCAGAAGTGCGAAGAAGCCTATATCAGGGAGGAAGTGCACTCGACACTTTCCGATGACAGTCTTAAGTTACGCAATAGACATATTACTAAAAGAGAAGATGACTTTCAGGAGCACAAGCAAAGGAATGTCATAGAAGAGCCACATAGGACACTGTCCGATCAGAGTCTTTGGTTACTGCATAGAACAATGACTAAAGGACAAGATGAGATCCAAAATGCGACAAGTAGAATGTCTCCTTACAGGCAATCTAGGCGTTTCACCAAGAGTACTTTCCCATTCTCCACTATGTCATCTCCGCCCTCCAAACCCCAGAATACCCTACCCCTTCAAAATGATTCATCCTTGACCACTGGCCACCTCTTCCTCGACACTTCGAATGACGTTTCGGCCACAAATATATTTGAACCCGCCGGGTCGCTTCCGAAATCGCCCGATAAATCCCGACAGCCAATCAAATCTCATCACAAGATGCAGACGTCTCGGACACAGAAAACTGGACAGACCGCCAGACAATAGCGCATGCGCATGCACTATTTCCTGTTCCTCTCGTCAGCTGTATGTAGTCATATGTTATTGTACAGCTTCGTGGATGTACACCCTCCCATGACATTTGGACATTTAATACATCATCATACTTAATACATACTATCAATATTTGTAAATAAAAGAATTTTATAATATCATTTATATCTCAACTTTTAAAATTAGATTTATGAGAGAGTTAGTTTGTTATTGGCAGAGGATGTCAAGGATGTCTTGTGGTCAGAAAACTACTGTAATAACAATCTTAGATATATAAGATGAATAAAACACATGCAAACATGCATACAAATTCACACAGACAGGTATTCACACACACAGTGATGCTTTCTAGATATAGTAGGTTCTTATAAATGGCACAGCCCATCTGATTGTCCTTCAGTAAACAGGTCGCATTTTTTGTTTATAACTCATTTGTTTTTATGTTTGGAGCTAACAACGACGTATCGGGACTGCGCATGTCCAATTTTAGATAAGTTCCTTTATTTTTGTTCCACTTTTCCAAAGCAGAGGGCAGTTTTTCAGATTCTCAGAAAACATGTATGTAAAGCTATTGGTTTAACCTCCCAAGGCAATTCTCCTACCCAAATAGTGCAAACTTTTAAATACCTTGGTACTATCCTAGACAATAAATTAAATTTTACAGCAAACACAGATTATATCAGCAACAAAGGGCAGCAAAAATTACGATTACTGGGAAAACTGTCTTCTTTTAATGTTAGCGAAAAGGCCTTGGCTATGTTTTATCACGCTCACATCGGCAATATTTTACATTTGAATATCACTGCCTGGTATGGCAAATCTAAGCACTAAGAATCAAAATAAACTCCAGAGAATCCTAAATGCTGCTGGTAAGGTCATTGGCAAAATGCAAACCCCAATAGGGCAGCTGTTTGAGGCAAACATCCTCACAAAATCTAAGAAGATTCTAGAAATAAAAAATCACCCTTTGGGTCAGGATTTTGCTATTTTACCATCACAAAAGAGATACAAGACACCGATAGCAAGGACAAACAGACACAAAAACTCTTTTGTTCCTCTGGCAATCAGATCATTAAATAGAACCAATCTAATGTAAACTTTTCATATGTTAATTGTGAGTGAGTCTGGTGTGAATGTACATTTTTTTTTAATAATGTTTTGTTTTGTATAATGCACAAATTGTAAGACAAATTTCCTTACGGACAATAAAGATTATTATTATTATTATTATAATGCCCATATAAGGGATGAAGAAATATTTATTAGATATAATTTATTAGCAATTACATAGTGGTGTTTATTGACGGTGTTCACTGTGCGCTAAAGGAGAAAGCACAAACACTGCGTGCAGTATAGGAGCATGAGATGACCTGCTATATTTTAAAATACAATCTTGACTATGAGTGGTAATTCAAAGAAACACTACTATTGTCATAGTCGTTTAGTTGCAGAATAAGAATCTGCTTTCAGCTGTTTTGTAAGTTAAACCTTGATGAAATAAAAAATAAAATAAAAATGTGACCTAGTTCCCAAAGTCGGTGCTCCAAATATAAGAATCTACTATATATGTCGATCTGATTAAACTCAAAAGTATAACGAATCTCTAAAAACTTAAGTAAAACATATTGTAGAATTAAGCATCAATGCTGAATTCACAATACACAATTATATGAAACTAGACTGGTATCTTTATCGCTTTGACATCTCTGCTTCCATTTGGTGATTACTCTATAGCAGTGGTGGGCAACTTACGGCCCGCGGGCCACATGCGGCCCTCCGAAGTGTTTTATGCGGCCCGCGAAAGCCTAAATAAATCATTATAAATATCTTCAGAAATTATTGAAACTTTTGATACTTATCACTTGTAATGAAGAGGCTAAAGAAACATTGTCTCTAAAAGTCTTTCTAAAGAGTTTTATAAAAAAAAACGAAGATTATATTTAATAGCAATACTATATAAATTCAGTAAAAGACATAAGCATTGTCCAATATTTATTCAATGCTATGGAGAATTGTGTTGAAAGAGTTGGGTTGGCTTGTACAAGATGGCAAGGGTAACAACTGATGGAGCTTTGACTGAGAAAAACAACATTTTTAATAAAATAAAGAAAATATTCAAACCATAAACTAGTAACTGGAAAATTTATACATGGCTACATTAAAATTACAACTGTTAGGTCTATTCAAAATATTCTGTTTCTTACTATGCTTAGGGACCGTACCTGGGCGTAGTCAAATTATGCAGCTGCTAAGGTCCACAGCTTATAATTACAAAAAAAAAAAAAAAAAATTACAGATAAGGAATAGTGAGACTTTTGTTGCCTGTTATTGTTCGAAGTACACTAGGTCTTTAATAAATTGCAAAATTTTAGGTTTTTTTTTTGGTGTATTCTTATTTTATTCGGCGCCACCAAATTGACTTCGTCTATGGCCTCCAATCAGGGCCGGTCCTAGCGCTTGCGGGGCCCTATGCGAAACTGATTGCGCGGGGCCTATAGTCTGGTTGGGAATAAGGATAATAAGTGAAAATTAAGATTTTGTATAAGAAAATTAATTCGGCTTTGCAATTTTTTTCATTCTTTTCTAAGTACAAAATTGCGATTAAGTTAGCTTTACTGTACGAATCTTGTAACCTATGGAATATTTATATGCTAGTGACTATAAAAGAAAATAAGGTATGTGAACGTCCTGTCAAGGTGAAAAGTTGCCCGATTAAGTCTATTACATTTTAACATGAAAGCTGACACTGTTTTTTTTTCTTTTATCGCGCTTAGGATTGGTGTTTTCCGCAATGAATGACACCCACAAATGACAATTCTGTCTACTTTTCATGAAATTTTTATGAGTTTTCAGATTTTATTAAGTGCAAAACATTTCCAGGAATTTTTCGTATATATTTTGCAATTAATAATTACACATAGAATTAGCGCGGGGCCTATGAAAGCGCGGGGCCCACTGCGACCGCATAGGTTGCAGTGGCCTAAGACCGGCCCTGCCTCCAATTATCCAAGGCCGGTCCCAACTGGCAGTTCCGAAACGTATGTGAAGATTTGGAAATAAAACATTCTGATGTATGGTAACGCAGTTGTATTCACTGGCTAATCATAAGATCAATATGGAATCTAAAGGAAGAAATTGTTAGGTTCCTTGATGGACATTAACTGTGCCCCTTTCCTAAAGTTACTAATGAAGAGTTGAAGATAGACTTCATGTTTATCATCGGAAGCATTGTAATTTGTTGTTTGCACATAACATGTATGTGCATCCTAAATCTTTTCATGTATATATATATATGTGTGTGTGTGTATGCGGCCCGCCTAGTCCCCAAATTTCATTAATGCGGCCCTCGGTTGAAAAAGGTTGCCCACCCCTGCTCTATAGCAATACTGTCCCCTACATAAGAATGTTCCAACTCATAATATTTCAGCTCATAATATTTGCCAAAAAAAGCAGGTATGGGGATTTCATCGTATATTAATGCAAATGTTTGTCTAAGAGTTAAAATACTTAATTTTTGTTAGTTCAAGTCTTTTAAAATAGGAATCCTATTTCATTAGGTCTTTGTGTAATAACGGTCTAGCAAGATAAAAAAAAATAATTTAAAAAATCTTATATAATAGGAAAAACTTCACATTTACAGCTATATCTTTCAATACTATATAATGTATTCTACCTTTCAATATAAAAAAAAATAGTTAAATATCATTAATTGATTATTCTTAGTTAATCTTATCAGCCCGCGAAAGGGGTATAGCCGCTATTGGTTTATGTGGTCTGTCTGTTCGTCCTTCCCGTTTAGGTTACAGAAACTAGTTCTGATGCAACGGCTACTTTTTTTTTTCTGAAAGTAAATTATAAAATTTTAAAAGTAAATAAGCAAGCAGTTTATTTTTCTATAAAAATAAACAATTTTTACAACTATTCACCATCAAAAGTAATAATACTTCAGACTATATTACAAAGGATCCACAAGTCAGTGCATATTTTAAAACATTTATGCAAAGGTTTTGTTTTAATATCTGTATCACTAAATTAAGAGTGTCTCTCCAAAATAGGGCTCCACAGCCACACGAGGAAGTGTGCGAGATGAACCATAGTCGTTCTACGACTGAAGGAGGCCAAGGAGTGAAATTAAAGGTGTTCTGTTACATAAGCTACTTGTTTTAAAACATCATTTAAGAAGCAGTGTTTAATATTGAGTACTTGCATTACAATACATTGTAAAAAAAAAGAAAGAATAATTAAGACATATCACCAAAGAGAAAAATGTATTCCCTGAGGACTTATATGAGAGATTATCAAGTAGATAATAATTCAATAACATCACATAAGCCTGGCACACGTTGAACCACATTTCCTCAATCAAGAGTTCATTAATTACATAATAATGTTAAAACTGTAAAATAGTAAGATTAATTAATATAATCTCGTACGATGTTGTATCATGTAGTCAGAGTGCCTAACATTACATTATGATAATATTTGGAAAACGTTAATACTCTAGGAATAATGAATAATTATGCAAATTTGGAAAACCATACGAGAAAGGGAACTGGGGGAGATAACAAGTTAAAAACTTTGTAACAGACATACATCATACAAAGAGAGGCTAATATTAGGGTTGCAAAAAAAATCTTGACATGATATGCATCGCGGCTACATTGCACATTCTTTATAAGCAGTTCTATCTGAATTACTTCGTTTTAACTGACAGTAATTAAAATTAAGTCAATAACAAGCTCATAAAAAAAAATCTTTATTGATCTGATGATGCCATCTCTGTTTGTATCCAGTCCATCACTTGGCTTATGTTAGTGTACAACGCAGGGGTGTCCCTTTGAGCGCACGGGGCGCCCCCTGCCGATATGACACCCATCAAGTATAGCCTCCTAGTAACATCTTCTGCATTTCCCTTGTTAATAACATCATGACTGCACATGAAAGGTCCGCCAGAATCACCCTAGGAAAAAAAAATCAAAGAAGTTAATCTTGTTTTGTCAAGTACAAGTAATAATTGTGCAAAGTTTCAACTTGATCCAAGAATGGATGTGGGAGAACTAACGTGTACAAACTTTTCCCCAGACAGACAGGCAGATTGCGTGAGATGATACAAACTTTGTAAAAATGCTTCTACCCTACTATTCAATGCTGGTTTAATGATCATATTTATTAGAGGCAAAAAATGTATATTGCAAAAGCAACATGTCGGGCAAATGTTTTGTAAAAGTTATTTGTCCTTGTCTATAGACCCACGGTAAACAACGGCTTGTGAGTTTGTAACTGGATTAATCCTAAAAATCTAAGACTTTGCCTTATTTAGACTCCAAAGGGAAATTGTATGAGATACTTGTGATCATTGTATGTAAGTAATTCCTAAGAAGGTAAAAGGCCTACAATGTTTCACAGTGCTCTCCCAAGAAGGTAAAAGCCCTACAATGTTTCACAGTGCTCTCCTAAGAAGGTAAAAGCCCTACAATGTTTCACAGTGCTCTCCCAAGAAGGTAAAAGCCCT
>JADKLZ010009751.1:0-14001 GCA_021533235.1 Biomphalaria straminea | reverse complement strand
ACCCCATCAGTGTCCGTCGTCATCTTCCTGGAGCGACGCAGATGAAACTATATACTTAGATAAGCGTGGTCAAAGTGTGATACCAATAAAAGAGGACAAACCAAGTCGACCGCTTTCGAACAAGGTCCAAGATGATTCTAGCTCGAAGCAACGCGGTGAAAAGTCTAAATCTCCATATTTTCAAAATGACCAGATAGTCATGAAATCTAGCACACTTAGGTACAAGCCAAAGCCGGTTAGGCCTTTAAATTGCCCGAAGTTGAATGAATTACAAAAGTCGTATAGTACTTCGCAGCGCTCGGACAAATCGCAAACCTTAAATAAACAGGTGGAAACGTATTATGCTGTATACCCCGAAAGCAAAGGAGAACCCGTACAACCTTTAGTCTTCAGAAAACGAAAGCGTCAAATTCCAAAGCTATTATCAGGCAGCGGAAAAAGAGACGAAATGTATGCTCTGGGTAAAACTTCGAACGCCGTGCAATCGTCGACGTCCAGTGACAATTCGCTCATGTCCCTCCAGCTATTTCAAAACAGCAATAAGAAACAGTCTGACGAGCATCTTAGAATTACTTTCCGTCCTTGCTCAGCGGCTAAGCTCACCTCCCAGCCGGTGCCGACATTCACTCTCCATAACTCGAACCTCGGGCTTCAGAGCTGTGCCAACCAAAGCAGTGATAAGGTTTTAACTACAGCGAAACCGACAAGAAAGCGCAAAGGCCAGTGGAAAGGGAACACTAATGACAATCAGCAAACTGGGGCCAACATTTTTGACTGCACAGCGGAATTACGGAAGATTATAGAAGTAACAATGAAAGATTTAGAAAGATATAATCCTCCTGGAAGTACAAAAATAGGCACAAATATTAATTCAAAACTAACAAGAGAAAAAGGAAGTTCGATCAAACAACCGCAAGACACGCTAATGTTTGGTCAGATTAATAATTCAAAATGTAAGAAAGAAAAAAATGTTCCTCTTGAGTGTTTAGCATTTAGTGACCTGTCTTGTAAGTCTCGTCTGTCTCAGTTTCATAATTACAGTCAAATGAATGAGTGTTCTCATGCGCAGACGGCATCAACGTCTACAGATCCTTTGAGTCAGTCTATGCCGAGAAAATCCTCCCGAATAGACAAGAAATGTTCTAGCTCCAAATGCAGCGCCAAGTTAAAGATGAGCTTGTCAGCTGATTCCGAAGATGTCGCGGCGACTTCCAAAAGCCAAGAGTCCGGCTGCTGCGACTCAGAACCAACAGTACATAAAAGTCCTGGTTTCTACCTGATTGAGGAAAGCGTCAACTGGTCCTTCCCGATACAGAAGATTATGAGCGAGGAGAACTTGGTTTGTTTTAAAGGAGACCAGAAACCTCATTTTCAAAAGTGTTTGAAACACAAGGCTTTGGATGTAACAGAAGAGTCATGCGACTTCTCAACCAATTATTACAAAGACAACTGTAAAAACAATGAATGGTCTGTCGATGACAGTGAAAGGAATCTCGACCTGCCTTTAAACCAAGCAGTTGAGCTCTTCTCAGTTTTAAAGCACAAAGCCCACAGATTGTATGCTACTTCTTCGGGAGAACTTTTGTCTAAACACACAAAACACAAGTTACGAAGAAACCATTTTGGACCTGAAGGAAATGATTCTACAACTAATGGAAGTGTGACTATTTGCGATAGTCGTAAGCAGCGTCATATAGCTTTAGATCTTTTCGCTAGACAACCGACAGAATTTGTCTCTGAGAATGAGAGTCACCTTTCAAATTGTTACAAATGTTCCATCAAAAGTGTTAACAGCACCACACCGTCTTCATCTGACTCTGTTTCAAAACTGTCTGATGCCTCTTGGAGGAGTGGTCAGCACACAATGCAGAGGTCAAGCGTCTTCTCAAATGTAGTTCCAATACCGTCTTGTGATGCGCCTAAAAGGATATTTCAGAACCAAAACGGATCACCCTCTTTTCCCGAACCAAGCAACACGTTTAGAAGCTCCACTTTCAATGAGTTGAGTTCACGGGAATATGATTTAAAATGGCAAATTGAACAGAAGGGAAGACATGCGATTAAGAAGATGGGTCAATGCTCTTCAATGAACATCAAAGGTTATAGAAGTAAAAATAATCTTAAGAAGCATGCTGAAGATCATTCACACAAGAACTCTAATTATAAGCGTTCTTCTTGTGCATATTTGAAAGATACTTTCAGAAGATGGTCGAATATGAACAGTGACACTGTAGATGGACATATAACTCTACCTATAAAAGAAAGCCGCGCATTCGGGTTTCGATCCGAAGATGAGTTATCGCATGAAACTCGGAGTGTCTCCTCCATAAAGGTCTGTGTCAGTAGGAACCAGAACGCCTCGCTCAGAGCTGCGCTGCATAGATCGAAAGACTGCTCGCATTTTTTAAGCACAGCAAACAATCACTTGACCCACTGCGAACACCGATTGGGGGACAACAGAAGTTGCTTTTATTACAATAAATGCAATTGCAGCCCATTTTGTGGTATGGCTAATAAAAAAGAGATCAGGTCAAGCAAAGGAAGATCAGTGAAATGTATATCACACAAACACTGTGTCTACAAAACTAAGAACACAAGGAAAACGAACAGACTTAAGGAAAATATCAGAGATGCTCTACAAGCTTCCAAAAAATATGCGAAGGATAAAATTCAATACGACCCAGTGTTTCCCATCACTTCTGAGCAGTCAAGCTCTGAAGTCTTCAATTCAACTTCAAGTCAAAAGTCGGAACTCTCAAATTCCTTTGAAGCAAATCATGCTCATCAAATACCAGCTCTTCCTCAGTTTTACGAGAACTACAAATCCAAAAACGAAGACTCAACCTCTTATGAAATTTCGGGAATCTCAGACAAAGTTTCACTGGAGGTTTTGCCTGGTTCTGTGATGTCAAGCGGGATGATAGTTCAACGTTACGCCAGCTCTCGCGAGAATTTTTGTAAACGCAAGAGTTCCAAAAACACGACGACAAAGACAAGATTCTCGGCTTCCATTAAAAATAAGACATATCCTAAGAAATATAAATCTAGTTCAGAAACAAATATTTTAGAAAACAATATTAGCAGTGGATCTTGCACGGAAACGGATTTCTTAAAACTGATAAATCTCAAAGAAAAATCGAAATTAGACAAACGGGATTATGACGACGATAAAAAAGGCAGTAAAGGTAATTTCTTATTTAGCAAACATTTTAAATACTTAGCCAATTGTCAACCTAATAGTCCAGAGGAGAAAACTTTACTGAAAGTCTTAAATCAAGAAATAAACGGTCCAATTGAGAAACCCATCCATAAGTGTACAATTCAAAAGAAAATGAGAGTGAACGTCAAAGCAGTTAATAGGTCCGCAAGTCTTGACAGCTCCTTAGATTTGTACGTCGTAGAGAATGATGGAACACGTGATGTGTTCATCGCGAAGAAGGAAAAAGAACCCATTAGAGAAATAAGTTTGGAGGAGGATTTAGCCAAAGGGGAAAATATGTTGTCTCCCAAACACAAATCGCCTAAAACAGCAGTTGATTTATTTGCCGAGCAGGTATCGTACATGGAGATTTTGCCGAAACAAGGGAAGTTTAGAGGCCTGCGACTGAGCGAGATTGACAAGCCACCTATGACTGACACAGACACTGAACGCAGGAATACAAAGTTACGAAAACGGAAGCATTGTTTCTTACGGTCATCATCTCATGTGTCAAGTAACCTAATGCTTCCACAAAAACCTTCAGTCAACAAAAGACCTTCCCCTTGTTTAGACAACAGTGGTGGTGCCATTAACAACGATGATGACTCTAAAACTGCAAGGCGCCCAAAACGGCTGTGCGACGCAGAGATATGTACAAAGAGTCATCCGTCTGATAGTCTTCAACGCGATAAAAAGATTAATAAACTTTTACCTAAAAGGCCATCCGTCGAAACAGATTTGAGCTCACGTGAAGAGAATAATAAAAAGTCTGCACCAAGAAATACTGACTGTCATCCAAGTCAATCTTGTGAACAAGATGATCAGCAAAGAGATGCTAGACATCACCATAGACCTGATAAAAGAACAAGAAGTCCACAAAAGCAAGATTTAGAAGGATCACCAACCAATCACCGCAAGAATAAGCGTTCTATTGGTAACGATAAGAACATGAAGCCAAACAAGGAACCACAACCGATTATTTCTTTACAAAATACACATAAAATAGAGCCACATTTAAAAACAGCAACAAAGCGACCACAAAAAGAAAATTTAAATGAACAGTCCATAAGCACATCAACTACTTCCGGTGACAGAGATTCACGTGCTGAAATAAACAAGAAATTTCGCCCTCCAGAAGAAGCAGCTAAAAGCGCAACAATACATTGTGGTGTGCAAACCAGCTTCTCAGTATCAAAGCCAGTCACCAAAGAAGATAAAGACACACTTGTCATCTTTCCAGAGCCCTGCAAACAAAGTCTCAAAATCGATAACGTTTGCCAAACAGACGCCAATAGTTTACCTGAAAAGGTGGACAAACATATTCAATGCCCAACACTTGGGAGCCAGGTAGCTGTCGAACTAATGGATCTGCTGACGCTGATAAAGACGGGTAAGAATTACTACGAGAGAACAAACCTTCAGACAATGAAAGCTCCGCAACTTGATCCGAATGACGGTGTTGTCTTGTCAGGATGTCGTCTAGATGGTCAAAACTTAGGTCTTGACCAATGCCGAGATAAGTTTCCAGAAACTGAAAAAGTAGAGACGTTTTGTAAAACTTCGCTTGAAAAACCGGTTACACCAAAACGCGATACTGAACACTATGACAACATTTGGAAAGAAAAATTTGGAGTGCGCTTAGAATCTAAAAAGTTGGATCCAACGGAGAGCCGTGAAACAAAAGTGGAACCAAACAAACACGAAGTGAAGAACGTCAGGAGGTTGTCGGGCTCCCTAGCTGATGTCACTAATAGCCAGATCAACCCAGAGGCTGCTCCAAATCAAAGTGTTCAAAGAAGCCGGTTTGGTTACGTCTACAAGATGCCGTTGAAAGCAACAGATCACCAAAGCATCGAGCTCAGTCATGTGCCGGAACAAAATCTGAAACGAATTCCGGGACAAGAAACAGAGTTATCAATTGAAAAAGCGGCGAGAGATATAAAAACTACTGAACTACTGCTTTACCCAGAAAAGTGCTTAGACAAGCAAGCACAACCAGAAGTCAAACCCACGAAACAAGATTGGTGTTATTCTTCCGACAGGAACAACTACCAGGATATGTTGGCCAATCAAACCCAAGACATTGCTCAAAGATCATCGTGCTGGGATTGGCCTTTAGAACCTAAGTTACGAGATGAAGTAAATAAGACAAAGCGATGCAATGAAGAAAAATTTACATTCCGGCAAACTAACCGGGACATAATAAAAATGGAGTTAAGCCACGCTTTAGAAGAACAAGGCTTTGGCAGCAAACAGCTTCCACGCTTAAATGAGCCAACAAATAAAGAATCCAATAAACAATCAGAAAACAGGCAAGAAAAACAAAACGAAAATTCCGAAAAGAAAAATAATTTTGATTTCAAATCTAGGAGAACGATTGAGACAGATATTAAGGAGTTAAATAAGGATCCCTCTTCAAAACAGTCAGACCAACACAATGTTGTCGCTGCCTCCGGTGATAACAATGTGATCTCTGTCAAGTCAATGGTAAGTGAAGCGTTGCAAAAAGCAGAAAAAGTAAATGACTATGGAACAATACAAAAACATGAAGCTACATCTCACAAGAATACTCTCTTAAACATTGAACAACTAAAGGAAGACGCACATATTCATAAAGTTTCTAACCCTGAACAGAATCAAGATTTAGCATTGAAAGACTTTGAGGATAAACTGTCGCAAAAGAAATACCCAATTAATACCCAAAGGGATGGCAATACTTCTTTCTTGAGCAAAAAATCCTTAAAAGACACAAGGTCTAATATCATTGCAAATAAATTAGGCACACCAAAAGTCTCCCATGGGCGTCAGAATAGCGCGTGCACAAAAGCTGGAACGCCTCAACGTGACCACAAGGCTGAGAGAGAGATCAAAATTCAGATCAATCTCAACATGACCAAAAGTAGGAAACGAAAAAGCCAAGATACCTTAGAAAAAAAGAAGGAAAACTCGCCATGTAAAACGCAAGAATCGATCAAGACTCAGAGCATGAATAAAAGTTGCAAGCTTCCGTTGTCGCAAAGAGTATCACGGATAAATAATTATCGAGAAATATTGAGACTTCAAGCGCAAACTAAGAGCTGGGGGAAACTTAACAGCCATGCAAGTGGTCAACTCAAAGCTGGGGCTCATGGTCCGTCCACTTGGGCAGGTAAAAGACAAGAGTACAATGACAGACCAGAACATGTTCACTCCGCTAAGGACTCTCAGCCGACATCAAAGAGAAACGTATCCAAAGGTGAGCAGACAGACGCCACTGATGTGAAGGACAAAGTGGTCATGACGTCACAGTTGGAGGATCAGCCCGTCATGTGTCATTCAAAGAAGACAGACATTTACAATACGTTATTGTCTGCCTTACTCGTAGCGCTCCAGGCTCCAAATAATGAACAGGAAAAATCTGAACATAAAGGGAGCACATTTCTATGTCCTTGTCCTTTACAGGAGCAAGCTTTTATTTCACAATTCAAACATTCTCCTTATGACAGCATTCAGCGCTTCATCGATACGACTCAAAAAACGTCGCAACTGGCAGCTATTCGTTCTAAAATACTACAAGACAATAGACAACATTTACGCACAGAAAACCTGAAGCAGTCAAAAACTGAAAATAGAAACAATCTAGAAAAAGAAGAGCAAGCGAAATGTCGCAATAAAAACGATATCCGCCAACCACAAAATATAACATCCACTCGAAGTCAAAGAAAGTCTAAAATACCGGTGAAGAAGCCAGGACCAAGTCGAATAACATCTCGACATGAAGCAAAATTAGTCTGTAACCAATATACTTTACAACATGATGGTAGAACGGTTCCCAATAGGCCATATAAACGTTACTCAGTAACCAAAGGGCGAAGCAACACTGCGGATCAGATATTCAACAACCCAATAGAAAAAGCTGACAAAGAATTAACTCCAACTCACAGAAAAAGAGATATACAGCTTGATAAGAAGCTTGACAGCACTGGGTTGAAAAGACAAATAGAAATTTCACAAAGAGTTAAAGATTTTGTAATTGACGCTAAACATTCAAAGAGTAATCTTTGCTTAACATCAGTCGACCATGAAAGTGATCAAAAAGTGTTAATGCTAAATGAACACACCATTCATTTAGAAAAATGTCGCAAAAATACAAATTGCAAAAAAATGCAGAGTCCAATAGGCATCATCTCGGCAGACGATTATGAAAATCAAAGAATTTCCAACAAAACGGCAAAGGAACTCAGGCCATTCATTCAGACTGATGCTAGGTTTAACTATCTAATCGCTTTGTCAAAGAAATCGAACGTACGCAAGGGATATAGAGAAGAAACCTTTCAAAACCTCGACTACGATCTACAGTCTCACAAACGCGCTAACATAGAGAAAGAAAACCAGCGAGTAGAACATCACAGCAAGCGTGTCAGGTCTCACCAGACCAAGAAACTTGAAGAGCTTTACGACCGCAAGTCGCCGGTAAATTCTGTTAAATACTTCGACATGAAACATAGAAAAGACTTAGAGAAAGAAATATTGAATTATCTCCAAGCTCTAAATAAACATGATAAACATTTTCAGCATTATTATCCAAATGAGAGCCACGATGAACAGGAACATGTCTATGAAAAGCCATCTCACAAGCCAACCAAACCATCGCACAAGCCAATCAAACCATCGCACAAGCCAACCAAATCATCAAACAAGCCAACCAAATCATCCCACAAGCCAACCAAATCATCCCACAAGCCAACCAATGTCAGAGAAGACACACACGCGACACTGTCCGACGAAAGTTTTAAGTTACTGCACAGAAAAATGACTAAACGAGAAGTTAGTGGCACTCAGAAGTGCGAAGAAGCCTATATCAGGGAGGAAGTGCACTCGACACTTTCCGATGACAGTCTTAAGTTACGCAATAGACATATTACTAAAAGAGAAGATGACATTCAGGAGCACAAGCAAAGGAATGTCATAGAAGAGCCACATAGGACACTGTCCGATCAGAGTCTTTGGTTACTGCATAGAACAATGACTAAAGGACAAGATGAGATCCAGAATGCGACAAGTAGAATGTCTACTTACAGGCAATCTAGGCGTTTCACCAAGAGTACTTTCCCATTCTCTATGTCATCTCCGCCCTCCAAACCCCAGAATACCCCACCCCTTCAAAATGATTCATCTTTGACCACTGGCCACCTCTTCCTCGACACTTCGAATGACGTTTCGGCCACAAATATATTTGAACCCGCCGGGTCGCTTCCGAAATCGCCCGATAAATCTCGACAGCCAATCAAATCTCATCACAAGATGCAGACGTCTCGGACACAGAAAACTGGACAGACCGCCAGACAATAGCGCATGCGCATGCATTATTTCCCGTTCCTCTCGTCAGCTGTATGTAGTCATATGTTATTGTACAGCTTCGTGGATGTACACCCTCCCATAACATTTGGACATTTAATACATCATCATACTTAATACATACTATCAATATTTGTAAATAAAAGAATTTTATAATATCATTTCCATCTCAACTTTTAAAATTAGATTTATGAGAGAGTTAGTTTGCTTTTGGCAGAGGATGTCAAGGATGTCTTGTGGTCAGAAAACTACTGTAATAACAATCTTAGATATATAAGATGAATAAAACACATGCAAACATGCATACAAATTCACACAGACAGGTATTCACACACACAGTGATGCTTTCTAGATATAGTAGGTTCTTATAAATGGCACAGCCCATCTGATTGTCCTTCAGTAAACAGGTCGCATTTTTTGTTTATAACTCATTTGTTTTTATGTTTGGAGCTAACAACGACGTATCGGGACTGCGCATGTCCAATTTTAGATAAGTTCCTTTATTTTTGTTCCACTTTTCCAAAGCAGAGGGCAGTTTTTCAGATTCTCAGAAAACATGTATGTAAAGCTATTGGTTTAACCTCCCAAGGCAATTCTCCTACCCAAATAGTGCAAACTTTTAAATACCTTGGTACTATCCTAGACAATAAATTAAATTTTACAGCAAATACAGATTATATCAGCAAAAAAGGGCAGCAAAGACTACGATTACTGAGAAAACTGTCCTCTTTTAATATTAGCGAAAAGGCCTTGGCTATGTTTTATCACGCTCACATCGGCAATATTTTACATTTTAATATCACTGCCTGGTATGGCAATCTAAGCACTAAGAATAAACATAAACTCCAGAGAATCCTAAATGCTGCTGGTAAGGTCATTGGCAAAAAGCAAACCCCATTAGGGCAGCTGTTTGAGGCAAACATCCTCACAAAATCTAAGAAGATTCTAGAAATAAAAAATCACCCTTTGGTCAGGATTTTGCTATTTTACCATCACAAAAGAGATACAAGACACCGATAGCAAGGACAAACAGACACAAAAACTCTTTTGTTCCTCTGGCAATCAGATCATTAAATAGAACCAATCTAATGTAAACTTTTCATATGTTAATTGTGAGTGAGTCTGGTGTGAATGTACATTTTTTTTTAATAATGTTTTGTTTTGTATAATGCACAAATTGTAAGACAAATTTCCTTACGGACAATAAAGATTATTATTATTATTATTATAATGCCCATATAAGGGATGAAGAAATATTTATTAGATATAATTTATTAGCAATTACATAGTGGTGTTTATTGACGGTGTTCACTGTGCGCTAAAGGAGAAAGCAAAAACACTGCGTGAAGTATAGGAGCATGAAGTGACCTGCTGTATTTTAAAATAAAATCTTGACTATGAGTGGTAATTCAAAGAAACACTGCTATTTTCATAGTCCTTTTGTTGCAGAATAAGAATCTGCTTTCAGTTTTTTTTTTGTAAGTTAAACCTTGATGAAATAAAAAAATAAAATAAAAATGTGACCTAGTTCCCAAAGTCGGTGCTCCAAATATAAGAATCTACTATATATGTCGATCTGATTAAACTCAAACGTATAACGAATCTCTACAAAACTTAAGTAAAACATATTGTAGAATTTAGCATCAATGCTGAATTCACAATACACAATTATATGAAACTAGACTTTGGTATCTTTATCGCTTTGACATCTCTGCTTCCATTTGGTGATTACTCTATAGCAGTGGTGGGCAACTTACGGCCCGCGGGCCACATGCGGCCCTCCGAAGTGTTTTATGCGGCCCGCGAAAGCCTAAATAAATCATTATAAATATCTTCAGAAATTATTGAAACTTTTGATACTTATCACTTGTAATGAAGAGGCTAAAGAAACATTATCTCTAAAAGTCTTTCTAAAGAGTTTTATAAAAAAAAACGAAGATTATATTTAATAGCAATACTATATAAATTCAGTAAAAGACATAAGCATTGTCCAATATTTATTCAATGCTATGGAGAATTGTGTTGAAAGAGTTGGGTTGGCTTGTACAAGATGGCAAGGGTAACAACTGATGGAGCTTTGACTGAGAAAAACAACATTTTTAATAAAATAAAGAAAATATTCAAACCATAAACTAGTAACTGGAAAATTTATACATGGCTACATTAAAATTACAACTGTTAGGTCTATTCAAAATATTCTGTTTCTTACTATGCTTAGGGACCGTACCTGGGCGTAGTCAAATTATGCAGCTGCTAAGGTCCACAGCTTATAATTACAAAAAAAAAAAAAAAAAATTACAGATAAGGAATAGTGAGACTTTTGTTGCCTGTTATTGTTCGAAGTACACTAGGTCTTTAATAAATTGCAAAATTTTAGGTTTTTTTTTTGGTGTATTCTTATTTTATTCGGCGCCACCAAATTGACTTCGTCTATGGCCTCCAATCAGGGCCGGTCCTAGCGCTTGCGGGGCCCTATGCGAAACTGATTGCGCGGGGCCTATAGTCTGGTTGGGAATAAGGATAATAAGTGAAAATTAAGATTTTGTATAAGAAAATTAATTCGGCTTTGCAATTTTTTTCATTCTTTTCTAAGTACAAAATTGCGATTAAGTTAGCTTTACTGTACGAATCTTGTAACCTATGGAATATTTATATGCTAGTGACTATAAAAGAAAATAAGGTATGTGAACGTCCTGTCAAGGTGAAAAGTTGCCCGATTAAGTCTATTACATTTTAACATGAAAGCTGACACTGTTTTTTTTTCTTTTATCGCGCTTAGGATTGGTGTTTTCCGCAATGAATGACACCCACAAATGACAATTCTGTCTACTTTTCATGAAATTTTTATGAGTTTTCAGATTTTATTAAGTGCAAAACATTTCCAGGAATTTTTCGTATATATTTTGCAATTAATAATTACACATAGAATTAGCGCGGGGCCTATGAAAGCGCGGGGCCCACTGCGACCGCATAGGTTGCAGTGGCCTAAGACCGGCCCTGCCTCCAATTATCCAAGGCCGGTCCCAACTGGCAGTTCCGAAACGTATGTGAAGATTTGGAAATAAAACATTCTGATGTATGGTAACGCAGTTGTATTCACTGGCTAATCATAAGATCAATATGGAATCTAAAGGAAGAAATTGTTAGGTTCCTTGATGGACATTAACTGTGCCCCTTTCCTAAAGTTACTAATGAAGAGTTGAAGATAGACTTCATGTTTATCATCGGAAGCATTGTAATTTGTTGTTTGCACATAACATGTATGTGCATCCTAAATCTTTTCATGTATATATATATATGTGTGTGTGTGTATGCGGCCCGCCTAGTCCCCAAATTTCATTAATGCGGCCCTCGGTTGAAAAAGGTTGCCCACCCCTGCTCTATAGCAATACTGTCCCCTACATAAGAATGTTCCAACTCATAATATTTCAGCTCATAATATTTGCCAAAAAAAGCAGGTATGGGGATTTCATCGTATATTAATGCAAATGTTTGTCTAAGAGTTAAAATAATTTTTATTAGTTCAAGTCTTTTAAAATAGGAATCCTATTTCATTAGGTCTTTGTGTAATAACGGTCTAGCAAGATAAAAAAAAAATAATTTAAAAAATCTTATATAATAGGAAAAACTGCACATTTACAGCTACATCTTTCAATACTATATAATGTATTCCACCTTTCAATATAAAAAAAAAGTTAAATATCATTAATTGATTATTCTTAGTTAATCTTATCAGCCCGCGAAAGGGGTATAGCCGCTATTGGTTTATGTGGTCTGTCTGTCCGTCCTTCCCGTTTAGGTTACAGAAACTAGTTCTGATGCAACGACTACTTTTTTTTTTCTGAAAGTAAATTATAAAATTTTAAAAGTAAATAAGCAAGAAGTTTATTTTTCTATAAAAATAAACAATTTTTACAACTATTCATCATTAAAAATAATAATACTTTAGACTATATTACAAAGGATCCACAAGTCAGTGCATATTTTAAAACATTTATGCAAAGTTTTTGTTTTAATATCTGTATCACTAAATTAAGAGTGTATCTCCAAAATAGGGCTCCACAGCCACACGAGGAAGTGTGCGATATGAACCATAGTCGTTCTACGACTGAAGTAGGCCAATGAGTGAAATTAAAGGTGTTCTGTTACATAAGCTACTTATTTTAAAACATCATTTAAGAAGCAGTGTTTAATATTGAGTACTTGCATTACAATACATTGTAAAAAAAAATAAAGAATAATTAAGACATATCACCAAAGATAAAAATGTATTCCCTGAGGACTTGAATGAGAGATTATCAAGTAGATAATAATTCAATGACATAAGCCTGGTACACGTTGAACCGCATTTCCTCAATCAAGAGTTCATTGAATACATAATAATGTTAAAACTGTAACAATAGTAAGATTAATTAATATAAGCTCGTACGATGTTGTATCATGTAGTCAGAGTGCCTAACATTATGATAAAATTTGGAAAACGTTAATACTCTAGGAATAATGAACAATTATGCAAATTTGGTAAACCATACGAGAAAGGGAACTGGTGGAGATAACAAGTTAAAAACTTTGTAACAGATATTGTGTGCAATCAACAAAGGTAATATTAGGGTTGCAAAAAAAAAACTTGACTTGATATGCATCGCGGCTACATTGCACATTCTTTATAAGCAGTTCTATCTGAATTACTTCGTTTTAACTGACAGTAATTAAATTTAAGTCAATAACAAGCTCATAAAAAAAAAATCTTTATTGATCTGATGATGCCATCTCTGTTTGTATCCAGTCCATCACTTGGCTTATGTTAGTGTACAACGCAGGGGTGTCCCTTTGAGCGCACGGGGCGCCCCCTGCCGATATGACACCCATCAAGTATAGCCTCCTAGTAACATCTTCTGCATTTCCCTTGTTAATAACATCATGACTGCACATGAAAGGTCCGCCAGAATCACCCTAGGAAAAAAAAATCAAAGAAGTTAATCTTGTTTTGTCAAGTACAAGTAATAATTGTGCAAAGTTTCAACTTGATCCAAGAATGGATGTGGGAGAACTAACGTGTACAAACTTTTCCCCAGACAGACAGGCAGATTGCGTGAGATGATACAAACTTTGTAAAAATGCTTCTACCCTACTATTCAATGCTGGTTTAATGATCATATTTATTAGAGGCAAAAAATGTATATTGCAAAAGCAACATGTCGGGCAAATGTTTTGTAAAAGTTATTTGTCCTTGTCTATAGACCCACGGTAAACAACGGCTTGTGAGTTTGTAACTGGATTAATCCTAAAAATCTAAGACTTTGCCTTATTTAGACTCCAAAGGGAAATTGTATGAGATACTTGTGATCATTGTATGTAAGTAATTCCTAAGAAGGTAAAAGGCCTACAATGTTTCACAGTGCTCTCCCAAGAAGGTAAAAGCCCTACAATGTTTCACAGTGCTCTCCCAAGAAGGTAAAAGCCCT
>JADKLZ010009746.1:2882-13388 GCA_021533235.1 Biomphalaria straminea | reverse complement strand
GGAATGTAAGAGAAAGAGAGGGGAGAGGAATGTAAGAGAAAGAGAGGAGAGAGAGGAATGTAAGAGAAATAAAGGGGAGAGGAATGTAAGAGAAAGAGAGAGGGAAGGAGAGAGAGGGAGAAGGAATGTAAGAAAAAGAGAGGAGGCAGAGAGGAATGTAAGAGAGGAGAGAGGAATATTTTCAAATAGATGTGGCATGTACATTGTACAAGCTAACACAATATTTCCTGGATATCAAAATACACAAACAAAAAGGTTACGTCCCCTTGTGAAAGCAGGGTTGACATAGTAATGACAACCACTTTCGTCTCAATCTATTTTAACCCGTGGTGAATGTTTGATACTAATTACAGGGTACTTATTGTGCATGAAATGATCTTTTATGGACATAATTTTTTCAAGAATATATATTTATTCAGCTTGCAATCTACTTCCTTTCCATAACATAAGTATTGCAATAACTGATGTGTGCATTGTTTAATTTGCAGAGAAATCATATCGAAACTTTACACAATTAGACTTCGATATTTTCTATAATCAAATATTTTATACGACCATTCGGAGTAACAAATACGACTATTCAGAGTAACAAAGTCAGTAATAGGCCTACATATCAAAAATATATATTTTAAAACTATCAGAAGATCTAGATGGGCAGGTGAAAGATCAAAGGTAAAAGTTCAGACGAGTTGCACGCCTTGCTGCTAATCCACAACACAGTCAGTTGATGAATTCAATGTTACGAGAGAGTAACTCAGAGAATAAGCCAACACTGTAGACATAGTGCCCCATTCAGCTTACGCTCTTTTGTGCTATATGAAGGGAGGTCACTTATTTCTTCATATTATTAGCAAATAAGATGGGTAGATAGATAGGTTTATATGTGTATGTATAATATAAAATATATATTATCACACATTGGACATTATCTCGTGTCATGATGTCGAATGTCAAAATGCAGGGGCCCTTAAAGAGGCCAAATCCCCTGGGCCCCGCAATCCCTTGCTACGCAACTGGATTTTTGGTGTAGGGGATGGCTGAAATTGTTATTGCAAATCTCATTCATAACGTAACCATAGCGACTCGTACTCAGAAACTTTGCCGTTTTCGAAGTATCTAAACGTTTGCATAAAAATTGATTCACAGACAGAGCGGACCCACATGGCCCTATTAGAGTTAAACAAAACGTAACATTGGGACAATGGACGTCTAGAAAGTTTGCATGAAGTAAAACAGAAATAGATCTAGCAACACAATCTGTTCGCCTTGTTCTAGACCAGCAGTTATCATCCGAAATTCTGTAAGACTAGCAGGTAGTGCTAAAAAATTAAAATAGCAATTAAAGGAACATGTCAAAACAATGGTAAATGTTAGAGAGACAGATAGAGAGAGGGAGAGAAAGATAGAGAGAGCGAGAAAGGGAGAGATGGGGAAGAGAGAAAGAGAGAGAAAGCGAGAAAAAAAAGAGAAAGAGAGAGAGAGAGAAGAGAGAGAAAGTGAGAGAGGAAGAGAAAGAGAGAGAGGGAGAGAAAGAGAGAGAGAGAGACAAGGGAGAGAGAGGGGGAAAGAGAGAGGAAGAGAGAGTGGAAAAAATAGACAGAGAAAAGAGGAAGAAAGAGAGAGAGAAAGAGAGAGGAAGAAAGAGATAGATAGAGGGAAAAAAGAGAGAGAAAGAAAGAGATGAGAGAACGATAGTAAAAAAAGAGAGAGAAAAAGAAAGAAAGAAAGAAAGAGAGAGTGAATATATATATAGAGAGAATGGAAGAATAAGAGAGAGATAGAGAGAGAAAAAAGAGAGAAAGGAAGAAAGAGAGAGAGAAAGAGATATTGAAAGAGATTGTTTATTCTTAAACATCACCCACTTAAGTTTTGACAAGATACACTACTGTCTTCGTTTTCTGGTTCCAGGAGCAGATCTTCTTATATTTAAAAAAAAATGTTTTTCTTGTTATTCAGTTCAATTGTATTAATCCTTTCGTGGAGTTGTTACGTTTGTTGCCCTTTCTTCTTTAGGATGATGTGCTTCTTTACAGTATTACTATCAAAGACTACAATTTCTTCCGATATTAAGACAAAAGGGGGACAAGAATCACAAGTGCGTTTTTTTACAAGGTAAAAAAAGTGTGGAAAGGGGAGGTAGACTGAAAGAAATGAAATAATGTCGTAAAATTTGTGACCAATGAGCTCAACTAATCCAAACGTAATGTCGTGAATTGAATGTTTTGATGTTTGTGTTGTCGTTGATGTAGGCCAGTGGTTCCCAAACTTTTTTGTCTCGTGGACCCCTTGGCATGTTTTCTGGTCTTCCATGGACCCCCTGTTAAGTAATATTGAATTTTTGAAAATTCATCAATTTCAAATTACAAATTTTGTTTAAATAATTTCCTACCAGTGACATGAGGATTAAAAAAGTAATTTAAAACTACATTTTAAGTTATTTTTTTTTTTTACAAAAATAAGTTATTAACGAAATTGAAATTTAAACCCATTATGTAACAGTTAATATGTATTGTTAACTATCACTAAACACATTGGAAACTTTTTGTGTTTAAAGGTTTGCAAGCTCGACTTCCATTGCTACGGAGATTATTTTTCATATAGAGATTTGTTGTTTTAGTAAAAGGTTTCACAAAGAGCTGTTTTTCGTGGATTTCTTGAGCCATAATAATTTGAATTAAAAAATACATCATTACCAGACAAGGTTGACTTGGCCAGCTGTATAGAGAAATATATTGTTTCCAGAAATATGTCGTTTGCAAAGACTTACATTAGAAGAAAGAAATATTTAGTTTTATTCCAACAGAGCTCAAGAATTTAGTGAACTCTTCTACAATACCATTGCCCTAACAGAGGTTTCATGGATTGTTCTCAGAAAGCCACCACAAACGAAGCAGCTGGAATACTCACTGAATGGCCCAATGGAGGAAAAAAAAATTAAGTTCATTTTAACTAAAGAGCTATTTGACAACCACAGAAAAGAAATAAGAGCACTGGAGCTAACGGCTATCAGGCTAGGGAATCAGCTCACAAAACAGTTACATTTTTTTTGTAGACTAATATAAAAATAGTCCTTCAAAGCTCCTTCCGTCAGGAGGTTTGGTCTAGCATGTAATTATCTACAGAATCTGAAGGAACAACCAAAAGATTTTTTACAAAACATATTGTGTGACCTTGCAAAGCTCAACAACAACAGCAATAACACCGTTCTTCAATGTTTAAATAGAAGGAAATAGAAGGCTGACACACTTGCCAAATGTGACAAAACAAATACACACTTGAACATCGCACTATATCCGGAAGAAATAGAGAAACTAATAGTGAATTGTAAAAACTAGAAATGGACAGCCTCTCATTCGATATACTAGAAAGAACTATTCTAAACTATCCCGATAGTACCACCTATAATTTTTCACATCAGAACTATACATAATAATGAGAATTTTTTTTTTCCGGAAGCTCAAAATCGGGAACATTGAAATTTTCCCTTTTGGATTGTCCGCAGAGAATGCCGACCATGTCTTTCATATTGCATTCTTCGTCGAGATGCCCAAAACAAGACACAAGCCCCAAAGCATGAAATTCTTTTATAATATACATTTGTGTAAGAGTTTTTACAATTTCTTCAACGGCTGGTAAAATCATTAATTTGCCTATCGTGTGAGGTTTTCAGTTTACTATGATCAACTTCTCAATGTCAGGTCAAAGATAGATTTTGTGGGTGTATTCTGAACTTTATCGTTGGATGTTTGAAAGTTTTGCATATTTATCTTTTTATTATGGTGGTATCATCTCAAATGATTCTCTTGTTTAATTGGTCTCATAGCATCATAAAAATGGCACCTTGACACTCTCTTGTTTGACAAGGAAGTAATGAAGTTCAATAACAAATACTTAACGCTTTACAGTCTACATTTCTTTTTGTTTAAGTTATAACTCGACAAAACTACACAATGCAAATATAGTTATTAAATTAAATAAAACAATTTTTCACACATACATCACACACTCCTTTGTGCTGAAAATTTGTTCTGCTGTAATTTGGTCCTTTTCTGGTGCTTTGTGATTCAACTGATGTATGTTCTTGTCATTTTCTCTTCAAATTTGAGGAAGTAATTGCTTATTTAGCTTCTCATATCTGCGTTGATAACAAATTGAAGATATTCCTGCAAACTAGATCTACTACTTTTTAGTTACTTAGTGTATTAGTAACACCCAGATACACTATCCGTAGTGGGACCCAACCATGAAAGGTGCTCCATTTGTTGCTACTGATATAATATAAGGTTTGCTTTTTCTTCGAATGATTCCTTCAAAACATCAAATGTGTATTCGACTTAATTGTCAATTATCAGTTTTCGCAAAAAGAAATTTTGTCGTGAATCTCTTTATCCATAAATGAACGAACATGTGCCCAAAAAATGCTTCATTACAGGCACAACTCGGTTCATATATAGACATTTGAACTATTTGTTGCTTAGAAGAATTCTTAGCAAATATCAGATGCACGTTTGTGTACAAAATAGTTTTGAAAACTTCAGCGGTTGCTAAATCATTCATTTTGTTTTGCCAATTATATGTCGTTTTCATAATTTTGCAAGATATTTTGAGACACAGCAAACCATTATATTTTCCTACAAATTTGAAAGCAAATATTTTGTTAATTTTAGATCTTTTCTCATGAAACTATTTAAAATCGACACTAGCAGCTGGGAAGAGGTGGCACTGGATAGATCCACATGGAAAGAGCATAAGAGAAGGGTCTCGGATTGCAGATGCCATACACAACAGAAGCAGAAAGAAGGCTGAAAATGTAGCTCCGCCTGGTGATTTTATATGCCCAACCTGCAACCGCAGCTGTGTATCAAGGATTGGCCTCTTAAGCCACACAAGAAGTTGCAAAGGGAAAAGATCGTCTCACGAGACGTAAAATGCCACAGAGAGAGAGATCTTTTCTCAACTTAATCATGGAGTGTTCAATAGTTTTTCAAATCTTATCAGGGTGGCTTTTTCTCTAACGATCCTCCAGCTTAGGTGGTTTCATGGTGTCATTACATAAAATGTTGTTAAATAAAAGACACATAGGCAATTTATTGTTCGACGAAAAAAAGAAGAAAAAAATTTAGAAAATAAACAACATCGTCTATTTTATATTTAGATTCAGCCATGTTAAATATAAGTTATCTCTAGGCCAAATTAAGCTATTTAAATGAGGTATTAAGATATGTTTTTCATTCCAATAATATAACAAAAATTTAATGGCCTAGCAATAATAAAGTATAAATAATGTAGGCCTATATTTGTATGATATAAAAGGGGATTTCATTAATGTGAGATTTATATTAAACTCAATTCCTTCTTAAATGAGATCCTCTCTCGTGGACCCCCATTTGCATGTCAGGGACCCCCAATTCTTTTTTTCATTTTCGTGGACCCCTTGGAAGTCCTCGTGGACCCCTGGGGGTCCACAGGGACCACTTTGGGAATCACTGATGTAGGCAATCAAACATTATAGACACAAAGAGATGCAAACATACAAGAAACAATGCCAGTCTGAACAAGTCTACGTTCAGAGACGAAAGCAAGATTTAATGACTACAGGGGAGGCACGGTGGCTGAGTGGTAAAACGTTTGGCTTCCTTGGTTCGAATCCTAGTGAAGACTGTGATTTTAAATTTCTTTAGGCTGCCTATGAGTCCACCCAACTGTAATGGGTACCCAATATTAGTTGGTGAAAAAGTAAAGGCGGTTGGTCGTTGTGCTGGCCACATGGCACTCTCGTTAACCATAAGCCACAGAACAACATCTGCCTCATAGAGGTCTGAAAGGGGAACTTTACTTTTACTTTAACGACAGCAGGAGCACAGGCTGATAAATTATTAGCAGTAAAATTATCACCAGCGAAAAAAATGATTAGCAATGTATTGTTATAGGGGGCCCCAATACCCAAAAAATCTTTGGTTTCGGGGTATTATATGCCTCGTTGATAGTTCTACTCCACGTATACATTATTTGAAGCCCTATCACAATTAAACTCTCCATATACTTACAGTGATTGTTTAAATGTGAAACAAAACAAATTGCCAACTCTCTTCACGTGTTTCGACTTTCTGCTGATTAATGCCAGATAGACATCTCTGTGCGGGTAAACTGTTTAAATATTGACCACGTACAAACAAACTGATTCGCGTGTATGTGTGTCTGTAAGTGTATCAGGCAAGGAAAGCGTCTGATTGAAATAAAAAAGAGCACCTGCAAGAAGTGTTAAGAGCATGTTTCTGAACTCAATGTGGACCAGCGGGTCTCTTCCATTTTGGTAGACCCTCTCCAACATAACACTGTGGTGTCAAGCTTATTTTTCCCCCGACATTGTCATCGGCCGTATCACCTCTGTGGATTCAGTATCTACTGTGGACAGATGCTTATAATAGCCAGATAGACCGCCTCAAGGGACGAATCTGGCCCGCAGGCCGTAAGTTGGGCATCAGTGTAAAATTCGATGGAAAGTTTAAGGAAAGAGGAAATAGTGAAGTCAAAGAGCTGCCTTTGAGTTGTGTACGAGCTACACAGACCTGGTGCTGTTCTTGTTTCTGGTGGCTTCACGTTGATTGGAATATTCTTTGCAAATTGGCAGATCCAATTGGGGCCGCTTCTGAGTTTGTGTGATTACACAAACTTTCCTTGTAATCTTGTTATATGATAACTTAATCTTAGCTTGTAGAAGTCTATTCGACACAAGTTGTTTTTATATCTTTATTTTAAAAGATGTCTTAGATCTATTTTTAAATAAATTGTTACAGAAGAAAGATGACATAATGGCATCATCATCAAACTCCTGCAAGAACTGACTTAGCATGTCATTTGGGAAATGCAGCGCAATATGACATCTACAAGAACAATGAATAAAGCACCCAGCACAACGACCTAACCTTTAACCCCGACCAAGTCTTCAGCATGCCACTGTCATGCACAGCTTGTATGCACATTGGGATTGCTATTCTTTTTCTACACCATATAAGCTTCGCGAGTATCTGTTTCTAAGGTGGTGCGATTTGTTGTCATTTTCTTGGTTGCCTCGGTGTGAGTGGGTCGATCGTTTCTCTCTTTGGATTCTTTGGGATTTGGTGTTTGTTTTCCCCAGTTTTGGGTAAGTTGGTTTAGCTAAGATGAATGTCGTAGATCTCGAATCGTTGTATTACGATCTTGCGAAAAAAACGATGCTAAGTTTGCTCCTTTGTTTCGTTTAGGGACTTAGGCTTGGGCTCCTGTGGAGTCAAGCTTGAAGTGTTGAGTTGGTCCTTGACCTTGATGGTGTTGTGGTGTTGGCGTTATTATTAGATCTGGTAGATCTGGCACTAATGTTTAAGGTGCGCTATGTTATGTAATGTACACTATATTGATATTATATTTGTAATTGTTCAATGCAATATTGACACTATATTGATATTATATTTGTAATTGTTCAATGCAGTATTGAAATGTATTCTCTTATCATGCTTCTTCATATCTATCATTACATTAAATATTGTTTGTTTTACATAACAGTGTTATTCACTGATATCCAGTTATAATGTACATTTGTTGTGGAAGTACTAACTAACATTTGTATATAGTAGGGGTGCTAAGGCAGACGAGCCGCGGCTGTATTGTAACCCCGGCATAAAGTTAGTATCAGTCAGGTGAGGACCCGGCATACCCTAGACTTTTACACCTGACAGCCACCAATGTCATTTTGAATTTATTTGAAAGCGAGAAATGCATATGCAAATACAATTCGTACAACCTTTCTAAATATGAAAAGAAAGCATTTGTACAACCTCTCTGAACCTCTAAACAAGACGGCAAAGTCCAAACTATCTAAAAAGAGAAAACAGCCTTCGTCCAAACTCTCTAAGCAAAATGCCTTGTCTAAATTCTCCCAACCAAAAAGTCCTATTCATCTAAACCGCTAGTTCATCCTTGCATTCTAACCTGTCAGGTTTTGTGGATGTATTAAAAATAGTGCTGATATTAAAACGATCTTTAATGCCCGTAACAGGTGCAGGACGATATACTTGACCACTGACCAGAAAGTTTTCAGTTTTACAAGAATGTTAGATGAGGCACACCAATGGTGTACTTCACGTTGTGCCTAGAAAAATTAAAAATTAAAAAGAAATTCTTGCAAGTAATCTTCAACATAGTTCAAGTCACATCTTACAGTCACGTAACCCGTCTTAGTCCAACTTTGAATCGGATGAAACGTTCCCTCAATAGAGTTCACCCAAATGTTCGACTTGTTCCAGCTATCCCCGACTATCCTCAAGTTTGCATGGCGGCTTATAGAAAGTGTACATTTCTATCTGCACATAAGCCTGCGCGTGTTTGCACTTCTATGCTATCAGTAATGTTTCACGCTATTCTGGGACTCGGCCAGAGGTATTACTTCACAGTCAGACAAGACCGTGTCAATGAACTCTGAACAATATGTAAGTCTGTAGGAAAATGTTGACGCCTCTGATATGATAAGCCCATTATGTTTAAGAGTGCACAGCGCTTAGAGATTCAGTCTGTAACATACCCGTGGGTAGGGTTTCTTGTTTCTCTCAGGTAACAAGCAACATTGGGTTGTATGTCATGATTCAATGACAATAGTACAACATTGGGTTGTATGTCATGATTCAATGACAATAGTACAACATTGGATTGTATGTCATGATTCAATGACAATAGTACAACATTGGATTGTATGTCATGATTCAATAACAATAGTACAACATTGGGTTGTATGTCATGATTCAATGACAATAGTACAACATTGGGTTGTATGTCATGATTCAATAACAATAGTACAACATTGGATTGTATGTCATGATTCAATGACAATCGTACAACGTTGAGTTGTATGTCATGATTCCATGACATTAGTACAACGCCTAATTAATAGCCATGTTGCACAAGCCATTCCTCCCCAAACTTTGTCTTGTGAATCAATCTGAATCAATGTGTACTAGTACATGTCTAACCGTATCGTATGTACATCTTAGAGACGAAAAGCATTTAGCCATGATTGTTATGAAGTGTGCCATGTAATCATGAGTGAAACTATGGCGGATACAATAATTCTATTTGCACCATAGATTCTGATTTAACCATGAGTATAACTGGCGGATACAATGATTCTATTAGAATAATTAGATGATTCTATTAGCTCCATAGATTCTGATGTAAGCACGACTAGAACAATGGCGGATACAATGATTCTATTAGCTCCATAGATTCTGATGTAAGCACGACTAGAACAATGGCGGATACAATGATTCTATTAGCTCCATAGATTCTGATGTAATCACAAGGAAGTATGTCGTGGTTGATGGTATAAATAGGGGAATGGACGTTGAAGTAGGGATTAAACAAACTGGAGACATAAAAAGACATTTTATTTGTTAAAGTGAGCTGTAATTTGTATAAAGTGCTTAATATTATTTTCTTTTACATTCTTGATTCTTCATACATCTACGTTGAAGTTGAATCTGGGTATATTTCTCAACAAAAGTTATGTTCATTTTTAAAAGACGTTTTGTTTATGTTTTATTTAATTTCTGCAAAAAGGAATTTCACCGCTGGCAGCGTTTACCAGCCGTTTGGATCAACAAACCAACGACCGTGTATCGATACTATCGACAATTACGTCCGACGATGGATAATAATAATGGCAATGTCTTCAATTCCGAAGAGTGATGTGTTTCATCTGACTACGTAAACCCAGATGTGACCTACATATTTTCTCACATTTGCAGCAGACGAACACTGTCCGACGAGAAATTAAGTTATTCTGTAAATCTTTTACAAAGGCCTGGGCCTCAAACGTGCTTCCCGCGGCTTTCTTAGGAGCTCTTCAAACATTACATACATAATTGCAGCACTCTAGGTACAACATTTCGAAAGTGACAAAACGGGGGAATTAATTATAACGAAACAAATGTATTTTTGTTGGTCAATCTGTTTTCAACTGGTAAGAATCATATTAACGAAATATCTTAATGCTCGAAATGGCGAATAAAATATGACATAGAGGATGTGAACACGGGACCTGAACTGACAGCAAAGATTTGGTTACTATCGCTGAAAAAGACATGCCGTGAAAGCAACTTTATCTCAATTACAAGTGTAGCACTTAAATCAACTTTTACTGTTCGTTTCGAGTTACGTTGACAAAATCACGTGGTGTGCGCTATGGAGAGCCGACGAGACGGTCCCTACCTCGAATCTTGACCGCTGCTGTCCCTACAGTCCAGTTTCGGCTATGACGTAATCATCAAACGTCCGCTTGTAGTAAAACACAAGTCACGTTCGATATTCATTTCGTTTGTTTGATATTGAACAAAATAAAAGCATTAACAAAGCGAAAGAAAAATTTCATTTTTTAAAACCAACATTCATTAGTTTTGAACAAAATAATCGAACTTTAAGATGCATAAAGGAGGTACTGCCTTATATATATATATATATATCGGGCTATATATATAT
>JADKLZ010009745.1:2884-13390 GCA_021533235.1 Biomphalaria straminea | reverse complement strand
GGAATGTAAGAGAAAGAGAGGGGAGAGGAATGTAAGAGAAAGAGAGGAGAGAGAGGAATGTAAGAGAAATAAAGGGGAGAGGAATGTAAGAGAAAGAGAGAGGGAAGGAGAGAGAGGGAGAAGGAATGTAAGAAAAAGAGAGGAGGCAGAGAGGAATGTAAGAGAGGAGAGAGGAATATTTTCAAATAGATGTGGCATGTACATTGTACAAGCTAACACAATATTTCCTGGATATCAAAATACACAAACAAAAAGGTTACGTCCCCTTGTGAAAGCAGGGTTGACATAGTAATGACAACCACTTTCGTCTCAATCTATTTTAACCCGTGGTGAATGTTTGATACTAATTACAGGGTACTTATTGTGCATGAAATGATCTTTTATGGACATAATTTTTTCAAGAATATATATTTATTCAGCTTGCAATCTACTTCCTTTCCATAACATAAGTATTGCAATAACTGATGTGTGCATTGTTTAATTTGCAGAGAAATCATATCGAAACTTTACACAATTAGACTTCGATATTTTCTATAATCAAATATTTTATACGACCATTCGGAGTAACAAATACGACTATTCAGAGTAACAAAGTCAGTAATAGGCCTACATATCAAAAATATATATTTTAAAACTATCAGAAGATCTAGATGGGCAGGTGAAAGATCAAAGGTAAAAGTTCAGACGAGTTGCACGCCTTGCTGCTAATCCACAACACAGTCAGTTGATGAATTCAATGTTACGAGAGAGTAACTCAGAGAATAAGCCAACACTGTAGACATAGTGCCCCATTCAGCTTACGCTCTTTTGTGCTATATGAAGGGAGGTCACTTATTTCTTCATATTATTAGCAAATAAGATGGGTAGATAGATAGGTTTATATGTGTATGTATAATATAAAATATATATTATCACACATTGGACATTATCTCGTGTCATGATGTCGAATGTCAAAATGCAGGGGCCCTTAAAGAGGCCAAATCCCCTGGGCCCCGCAATCCCTTGCTACGCAACTGGATTTTTGGTGTAGGGGATGGCTGAAATTGTTATTGCAAATCTCATTCATAACGTAACCATAGCGACTCGTACTCAGAAACTTTGCCGTTTTCGAAGTATCTAAACGTTTGCATAAAAATTGATTCACAGACAGAGCGGACCCACATGGCCCTATTAGAGTTAAACAAAACGTAACATTGGGACAATGGACGTCTAGAAAGTTTGCATGAAGTAAAACAGAAATAGATCTAGCAACACAATCTGTTCGCCTTGTTCTAGACCAGCAGTTATCATCCGAAATTCTGTAAGACTAGCAGGTAGTGCTAAAAAATTAAAATAGCAATTAAAGGAACATGTCAAAACAATGGTAAATGTTAGAGAGACAGATAGAGAGAGGGAGAGAAAGATAGAGAGAGCGAGAAAGGGAGAGATGGGGAAGAGAGAAAGAGAGAGAAAGCGAGAAAAAAAAGAGAAAGAGAGAGAGAGAGAAGAGAGAGAAAGTGAGAGAGGAAGAGAAAGAGAGAGAGGGAGAGAAAGAGAGAGAGAGAGACAAGGGAGAGAGAGGGGGAAAGAGAGAGGAAGAGAGAGTGGAAAAAATAGACAGAGAAAAGAGGAAGAAAGAGAGAGAGAAAGAGAGAGGAAGAAAGAGATAGATAGAGGGAAAAAAGAGAGAGAAAGAAAGAGATGAGAGAACGATAGTAAAAAAAGAGAGAGAAAAAGAAAGAAAGAAAGAAAGAGAGAGTGAATATATATATAGAGAGAATGGAAGAATAAGAGAGAGATAGAGAGAGAAAAAAGAGAGAAAGGAAGAAAGAGAGAGAGAAAGAGATATTGAAAGAGATTGTTTATTCTTAAACATCACCCACTTAAGTTTTGACAAGATACACTACTGTCTTCGTTTTCTGGTTCCAGGAGCAGATCTTCTTATATTTAAAAAAAAATGTTTTTCTTGTTATTCAGTTCAATTGTATTAATCCTTTCGTGGAGTTGTTACGTTTGTTGCCCTTTCTTCTTTAGGATGATGTGCTTCTTTACAGTATTACTATCAAAGACTACAATTTCTTCCGATATTAAGACAAAAGGGGGACAAGAATCACAAGTGCGTTTTTTTACAAGGTAAAAAAAGTGTGGAAAGGGGAGGTAGACTGAAAGAAATGAAATAATGTCGTAAAATTTGTGACCAATGAGCTCAACTAATCCAAACGTAATGTCGTGAATTGAATGTTTTGATGTTTGTGTTGTCGTTGATGTAGGCCAGTGGTTCCCAAACTTTTTTGTCTCGTGGACCCCTTGGCATGTTTTCTGGTCTTCCATGGACCCCCTGTTAAGTAATATTGAATTTTTGAAAATTCATCAATTTCAAATTACAAATTTTGTTTAAATAATTTCCTACCAGTGACATGAGGATTAAAAAAGTAATTTAAAACTACATTTTAAGTTATTTTTTTTTTTTACAAAAATAAGTTATTAACGAAATTGAAATTTAAACCCATTATGTAACAGTTAATATGTATTGTTAACTATCACTAAACACATTGGAAACTTTTTGTGTTTAAAGGTTTGCAAGCTCGACTTCCATTGCTACGGAGATTATTTTTCATATAGAGATTTGTTGTTTTAGTAAAAGGTTTCACAAAGAGCTGTTTTTCGTGGATTTCTTGAGCCATAATAATTTGAATTAAAAAATACATCATTACCAGACAAGGTTGACTTGGCCAGCTGTATAGAGAAATATATTGTTTCCAGAAATATGTCGTTTGCAAAGACTTACATTAGAAGAAAGAAATATTTAGTTTTATTCCAACAGAGCTCAAGAATTTAGTGAACTCTTCTACAATACCATTGCCCTAACAGAGGTTTCATGGATTGTTCTCAGAAAGCCACCACAAACGAAGCAGCTGGAATACTCACTGAATGGCCCAATGGAGGAAAAAAAAATTAAGTTCATTTTAACTAAAGAGCTATTTGACAACCACAGAAAAGAAATAAGAGCACTGGAGCTAACGGCTATCAGGCTAGGGAATCAGCTCACAAAACAGTTACATTTTTTTTGTAGACTAATATAAAAATAGTCCTTCAAAGCTCCTTCCGTCAGGAGGTTTGGTCTAGCATGTAATTATCTACAGAATCTGAAGGAACAACCAAAAGATTTTTTACAAAACATATTGTGTGACCTTGCAAAGCTCAACAACAACAGCAATAACACCGTTCTTCAATGTTTAAATAGAAGGAAATAGAAGGCTGACACACTTGCCAAATGTGACAAAACAAATACACACTTGAACATCGCACTATATCCGGAAGAAATAGAGAAACTAATAGTGAATTGTAAAAACTAGAAATGGACAGCCTCTCATTCGATATACTAGAAAGAACTATTCTAAACTATCCCGATAGTACCACCTATAATTTTTCACATCAGAACTATACATAATAATGAGAATTTTTTTTTTCCGGAAGCTCAAAATCGGGAACATTGAAATTTTCCCTTTTGGATTGTCCGCAGAGAATGCCGACCATGTCTTTCATATTGCATTCTTCGTCGAGATGCCCAAAACAAGACACAAGCCCCAAAGCATGAAATTCTTTTATAATATACATTTGTGTAAGAGTTTTTACAATTTCTTCAACGGCTGGTAAAATCATTAATTTGCCTATCGTGTGAGGTTTTCAGTTTACTATGATCAACTTCTCAATGTCAGGTCAAAGATAGATTTTGTGGGTGTATTCTGAACTTTATCGTTGGATGTTTGAAAGTTTTGCATATTTATCTTTTTATTATGGTGGTATCATCTCAAATGATTCTCTTGTTTAATTGGTCTCATAGCATCATAAAAATGGCACCTTGACACTCTCTTGTTTGACAAGGAAGTAATGAAGTTCAATAACAAATACTTAACGCTTTACAGTCTACATTTCTTTTTGTTTAAGTTATAACTCGACAAAACTACACAATGCAAATATAGTTATTAAATTAAATAAAACAATTTTTCACACATACATCACACACTCCTTTGTGCTGAAAATTTGTTCTGCTGTAATTTGGTCCTTTTCTGGTGCTTTGTGATTCAACTGATGTATGTTCTTGTCATTTTCTCTTCAAATTTGAGGAAGTAATTGCTTATTTAGCTTCTCATATCTGCGTTGATAACAAATTGAAGATATTCCTGCAAACTAGATCTACTACTTTTTAGTTACTTAGTGTATTAGTAACACCCAGATACACTATCCGTAGTGGGACCCAACCATGAAAGGTGCTCCATTTGTTGCTACTGATATAATATAAGGTTTGCTTTTTCTTCGAATGATTCCTTCAAAACATCAAATGTGTATTCGACTTAATTGTCAATTATCAGTTTTCGCAAAAAGAAATTTTGTCGTGAATCTCTTTATCCATAAATGAACGAACATGTGCCCAAAAAATGCTTCATTACAGGCACAACTCGGTTCATATATAGACATTTGAACTATTTGTTGCTTAGAAGAATTCTTAGCAAATATCAGATGCACGTTTGTGTACAAAATAGTTTTGAAAACTTCAGCGGTTGCTAAATCATTCATTTTGTTTTGCCAATTATATGTCGTTTTCATAATTTTGCAAGATATTTTGAGACACAGCAAACCATTATATTTTCCTACAAATTTGAAAGCAAATATTTTGTTAATTTTAGATCTTTTCTCATGAAACTATTTAAAATCGACACTAGCAGCTGGGAAGAGGTGGCACTGGATAGATCCACATGGAAAGAGCATAAGAGAAGGGTCTCGGATTGCAGATGCCATACACAACAGAAGCAGAAAGAAGGCTGAAAATGTAGCTCCGCCTGGTGATTTTATATGCCCAACCTGCAACCGCAGCTGTGTATCAAGGATTGGCCTCTTAAGCCACACAAGAAGTTGCAAAGGGAAAAGATCGTCTCACGAGACGTAAAATGCCACAGAGAGAGAGATCTTTTCTCAACTTAATCATGGAGTGTTCAATAGTTTTTCAAATCTTATCAGGGTGGCTTTTTCTCTAACGATCCTCCAGCTTAGGTGGTTTCATGGTGTCATTACATAAAATGTTGTTAAATAAAAGACACATAGGCAATTTATTGTTCGACGAAAAAAAGAAGAAAAAAATTTAGAAAATAAACAACATCGTCTATTTTATATTTAGATTCAGCCATGTTAAATATAAGTTATCTCTAGGCCAAATTAAGCTATTTAAATGAGGTATTAAGATATGTTTTTCATTCCAATAATATAACAAAAATTTAATGGCCTAGCAATAATAAAGTATAAATAATGTAGGCCTATATTTGTATGATATAAAAGGGGATTTCATTAATGTGAGATTTATATTAAACTCAATTCCTTCTTAAATGAGATCCTCTCTCGTGGACCCCCATTTGCATGTCAGGGACCCCCAATTCTTTTTTTCATTTTCGTGGACCCCTTGGAAGTCCTCGTGGACCCCTGGGGGTCCACAGGGACCACTTTGGGAATCACTGATGTAGGCAATCAAACATTATAGACACAAAGAGATGCAAACATACAAGAAACAATGCCAGTCTGAACAAGTCTACGTTCAGAGACGAAAGCAAGATTTAATGACTACAGGGGAGGCACGGTGGCTGAGTGGTAAAACGTTTGGCTTCCTTGGTTCGAATCCTAGTGAAGACTGTGATTTTAAATTTCTTTAGGCTGCCTATGAGTCCACCCAACTGTAATGGGTACCCAATATTAGTTGGTGAAAAAGTAAAGGCGGTTGGTCGTTGTGCTGGCCACATGGCACTCTCGTTAACCATAAGCCACAGAACAACATCTGCCTCATAGAGGTCTGAAAGGGGAACTTTACTTTTACTTTAACGACAGCAGGAGCACAGGCTGATAAATTATTAGCAGTAAAATTATCACCAGCGAAAAAAATGATTAGCAATGTATTGTTATAGGGGGCCCCAATACCCAAAAAATCTTTGGTTTCGGGGTATTATATGCCTCGTTGATAGTTCTACTCCACGTATACATTATTTGAAGCCCTATCACAATTAAACTCTCCATATACTTACAGTGATTGTTTAAATGTGAAACAAAACAAATTGCCAACTCTCTTCACGTGTTTCGACTTTCTGCTGATTAATGCCAGATAGACATCTCTGTGCGGGTAAACTGTTTAAATATTGACCACGTACAAACAAACTGATTCGCGTGTATGTGTGTCTGTAAGTGTATCAGGCAAGGAAAGCGTCTGATTGAAATAAAAAAGAGCACCTGCAAGAAGTGTTAAGAGCATGTTTCTGAACTCAATGTGGACCAGCGGGTCTCTTCCATTTTGGTAGACCCTCTCCAACATAACACTGTGGTGTCAAGCTTATTTTTCCCCCGACATTGTCATCGGCCGTATCACCTCTGTGGATTCAGTATCTACTGTGGACAGATGCTTATAATAGCCAGATAGACCGCCTCAAGGGACGAATCTGGCCCGCAGGCCGTAAGTTGGGCATCAGTGTAAAATTCGATGGAAAGTTTAAGGAAAGAGGAAATAGTGAAGTCAAAGAGCTGCCTTTGAGTTGTGTACGAGCTACACAGACCTGGTGCTGTTCTTGTTTCTGGTGGCTTCACGTTGATTGGAATATTCTTTGCAAATTGGCAGATCCAATTGGGGCCGCTTCTGAGTTTGTGTGATTACACAAACTTTCCTTGTAATCTTGTTATATGATAACTTAATCTTAGCTTGTAGAAGTCTATTCGACACAAGTTGTTTTTATATCTTTATTTTAAAAGATGTCTTAGATCTATTTTTAAATAAATTGTTACAGAAGAAAGATGACATAATGGCATCATCATCAAACTCCTGCAAGAACTGACTTAGCATGTCATTTGGGAAATGCAGCGCAATATGACATCTACAAGAACAATGAATAAAGCACCCAGCACAACGACCTAACCTTTAACCCCGACCAAGTCTTCAGCATGCCACTGTCATGCACAGCTTGTATGCACATTGGGATTGCTATTCTTTTTCTACACCATATAAGCTTCGCGAGTATCTGTTTCTAAGGTGGTGCGATTTGTTGTCATTTTCTTGGTTGCCTCGGTGTGAGTGGGTCGATCGTTTCTCTCTTTGGATTCTTTGGGATTTGGTGTTTGTTTTCCCCAGTTTTGGGTAAGTTGGTTTAGCTAAGATGAATGTCGTAGATCTCGAATCGTTGTATTACGATCTTGCGAAAAAAACGATGCTAAGTTTGCTCCTTTGTTTCGTTTAGGGACTTAGGCTTGGGCTCCTGTGGAGTCAAGCTTGAAGTGTTGAGTTGGTCCTTGACCTTGATGGTGTTGTGGTGTTGGCGTTATTATTAGATCTGGTAGATCTGGCACTAATGTTTAAGGTGCGCTATGTTATGTAATGTACACTATATTGATATTATATTTGTAATTGTTCAATGCAATATTGACACTATATTGATATTATATTTGTAATTGTTCAATGCAGTATTGAAATGTATTCTCTTATCATGCTTCTTCATATCTATCATTACATTAAATATTGTTTGTTTTACATAACAGTGTTATTCACTGATATCCAGTTATAATGTACATTTGTTGTGGAAGTACTAACTAACATTTGTATATAGTAGGGGTGCTAAGGCAGACGAGCCGCGGCTGTATTGTAACCCCGGCATAAAGTTAGTATCAGTCAGGTGAGGACCCGGCATACCCTAGACTTTTACACCTGACAGCCACCAATGTCATTTTGAATTTATTTGAAAGCGAGAAATGCATATGCAAATACAATTCGTACAACCTTTCTAAATATGAAAAGAAAGCATTTGTACAACCTCTCTGAACCTCTAAACAAGACGGCAAAGTCCAAACTATCTAAAAAGAGAAAACAGCCTTCGTCCAAACTCTCTAAGCAAAATGCCTTGTCTAAATTCTCCCAACCAAAAAGTCCTATTCATCTAAACCGCTAGTTCATCCTTGCATTCTAACCTGTCAGGTTTTGTGGATGTATTAAAAATAGTGCTGATATTAAAACGATCTTTAATGCCCGTAACAGGTGCAGGACGATATACTTGACCACTGACCAGAAAGTTTTCAGTTTTACAAGAATGTTAGATGAGGCACACCAATGGTGTACTTCACGTTGTGCCTAGAAAAATTAAAAATTAAAAAGAAATTCTTGCAAGTAATCTTCAACATAGTTCAAGTCACATCTTACAGTCACGTAACCCGTCTTAGTCCAACTTTGAATCGGATGAAACGTTCCCTCAATAGAGTTCACCCAAATGTTCGACTTGTTCCAGCTATCCCCGACTATCCTCAAGTTTGCATGGCGGCTTATAGAAAGTGTACATTTCTATCTGCACATAAGCCTGCGCGTGTTTGCACTTCTATGCTATCAGTAATGTTTCACGCTATTCTGGGACTCGGCCAGAGGTATTACTTCACAGTCAGACAAGACCGTGTCAATGAACTCTGAACAATATGTAAGTCTGTAGGAAAATGTTGACGCCTCTGATATGATAAGCCCATTATGTTTAAGAGTGCACAGCGCTTAGAGATTCAGTCTGTAACATACCCGTGGGTAGGGTTTCTTGTTTCTCTCAGGTAACAAGCAACATTGGGTTGTATGTCATGATTCAATGACAATAGTACAACATTGGGTTGTATGTCATGATTCAATGACAATAGTACAACATTGGATTGTATGTCATGATTCAATGACAATAGTACAACATTGGATTGTATGTCATGATTCAATAACAATAGTACAACATTGGGTTGTATGTCATGATTCAATGACAATAGTACAACATTGGGTTGTATGTCATGATTCAATAACAATAGTACAACATTGGATTGTATGTCATGATTCAATGACAATCGTACAACGTTGAGTTGTATGTCATGATTCCATGACATTAGTACAACGCCTAATTAATAGCCATGTTGCACAAGCCATTCCTCCCCAAACTTTGTCTTGTGAATCAATCTGAATCAATGTGTACTAGTACATGTCTAACCGTATCGTATGTACATCTTAGAGACGAAAAGCATTTAGCCATGATTGTTATGAAGTGTGCCATGTAATCATGAGTGAAACTATGGCGGATACAATAATTCTATTTGCACCATAGATTCTGATTTAACCATGAGTATAACTGGCGGATACAATGATTCTATTAGAATAATTAGATGATTCTATTAGCTCCATAGATTCTGATGTAAGCACGACTAGAACAATGGCGGATACAATGATTCTATTAGCTCCATAGATTCTGATGTAAGCACGACTAGAACAATGGCGGATACAATGATTCTATTAGCTCCATAGATTCTGATGTAATCACAAGGAAGTATGTCGTGGTTGATGGTATAAATAGGGGAATGGACGTTGAAGTAGGGATTAAACAAACTGGAGACATAAAAAGACATTTTATTTGTTAAAGTGAGCTGTAATTTGTATAAAGTGCTTAATATTATTTTCTTTTACATTCTTGATTCTTCATACATCTACGTTGAAGTTGAATCTGGGTATATTTCTCAACAAAAGTTATGTTCATTTTTAAAAGACGTTTTGTTTATGTTTTATTTAATTTCTGCAAAAAGGAATTTCACCGCTGGCAGCGTTTACCAGCCGTTTGGATCAACAAACCAACGACCGTGTATCGATACTATCGACAATTACGTCCGACGATGGATAATAATAATGGCAATGTCTTCAATTCCGAAGAGTGATGTGTTTCATCTGACTACGTAAACCCAGATGTGACCTACATATTTTCTCACATTTGCAGCAGACGAACACTGTCCGACGAGAAATTAAGTTATTCTGTAAATCTTTTACAAAGGCCTGGGCCTCAAACGTGCTTCCCGCGGCTTTCTTAGGAGCTCTTCAAACATTACATACATAATTGCAGCACTCTAGGTACAACATTTCGAAAGTGACAAAACGGGGGAATTAATTATAACGAAACAAATGTATTTTTGTTGGTCAATCTGTTTTCAACTGGTAAGAATCATATTAACGAAATATCTTAATGCTCGAAATGGCGAATAAAATATGACATAGAGGATGTGAACACGGGACCTGAACTGACAGCAAAGATTTGGTTACTATCGCTGAAAAAGACATGCCGTGAAAGCAACTTTATCTCAATTACAAGTGTAGCACTTAAATCAACTTTTACTGTTCGTTTCGAGTTACGTTGACAAAATCACGTGGTGTGCGCTATGGAGAGCCGACGAGACGGTCCCTACCTCGAATCTTGACCGCTGCTGTCCCTACAGTCCAGTTTCGGCTATGACGTAATCATCAAACGTCCGCTTGTAGTAAAACACAAGTCACGTTCGATATTCATTTCGTTTGTTTGATATTGAACAAAATAAAAGCATTAACAAAGCGAAAGAAAAATTTCATTTTTTAAAACCAACATTCATTAGTTTTGAACAAAATAATCGAACTTTAAGATGCATAAAGGAGGTACTGCCTTATATATATATATATATATCGGGCTATATATATAT
>JADKLZ010009726.1:0-12696 GCA_021533235.1 Biomphalaria straminea | reverse complement strand
ATGAATATCATTGAAAAGTTTTCATTAATAAATTTGTTTTCATATATTAATGAATTGCTTATTTAACCATCTTTAAGAAATATATTATTAGAAAAGTTAATTTAAATTTTAGTTTGATTTTAAAATTTATATCACTTTTAAACAGAAATTATTTGAGAGCAAATTAAAATGTTAAAAGATTTTATCAGCATAGAGTTAATATTTCTTTCTTTTTTGTTGATTAACATTAGTAGGCCTACACCACAGCCAAGATATAATGATTGTAGTTATCATGCAAGAAAGTGTTATATGAAATATGCTACCAATCAAAAACTTACAGAGCAAAAGTCTGGAATACTAATATAAAAAAAAAAAATTTTTTACAATGTAATTTGAAAGTCAATTTGAAATTCATGTTTTTAAATGTGAATAATTGTTTTATAGTCAGGTAGAGTCAATGAGATGTTTAATAAAATGAGAATGTATGAATTTACTTAAAGATATTTAAAATTAAAGAGAGAAGAATTAAACTAAGCATTAATGAAGTATATTGGGGACAAGATGGCTGAGTGGATAATAGCTTGGCTTCCAAACCTGGGGTCATGGGTTCAACTCTAGGTAAAGACTGGGATTTTGAATTTTTGGGATTTTTATGGCGCCCCTGAGTCCACCCAAACAGGTACCTGACTTTAGTTGGGGAAAGTAAAGGTGGTTAGCTGTTGTGCTGGCCTAATGACACCTTGCTTGTTATACCAAGGGCAAAAAAACAACAACAGATGACCTTGATATCGTCTACCCTAATAAATGGCAAGGTTTGAAAGAGGAACTTTACTTTTTTTCTTTACTATTGATGAAGTATAAACAAGATGAGCTACAATATAAAGATGTAAAGTGTTTGTTTTTTTCAATATTTATATTGTTTTCCAAAATATTTGTAATGAAACTTCACCTGGTTTACTTGACACTACTGTCTTGACATGTTTGGTGATACACATGTGCTGGCATATTGTGTCAAATGCTCTCTGGCACTCACTGTCATCCCAGCCTGCAATGACTGTGTGTAGAAACTTTCCAAAACACAAGAGAGCTATGCAACGTGACGGGTCTTTACAATTGTCAGAGTTGCTACAGGCTATCTGTGTAATGGAAGATTTAGTACTACTATAGCTTACATCAAACATCCAGAATTCATTAACTCTAAACAAAGTCTTTACTCATGGCTATATAATACAGCTGAATCTGGTTAAGCACACCACTGGTTAAATGAACCTGCTGCTTAATTGGAGTGAATCATGCAACAAATCCTATTATATAGCCAAACCCAGTTAATCTGATCAGCCAGTTATTAGCACCAAAACAACCAGATATTGAAGTCATCTGATTAACAGGATTTAAACTTGCAAAAGTCTTACAAGCAATTTTATTTCACATAATAATATATTTGATGGACACTTAACTGAAAAGAAATCAGTTATTCAGAGATTAGCCAAAGAGTCTACATGAATGGCTTTGATTTAAATGATAAAATAAAATACTAAAATGTATACTCAGGACATAATTGAATGTATGGCCATTTGTGGTTAAGTAGCTAATTCATATGACTTTTCAAATAAGATAGCAGCTATCTAGTATAGAGTCTGTTGGAGTTGGTTTCTAAAAACTATATAGCTCTAATAAAGAATATTTCAACTTGATAATCAGATCATCATAACATTTAGTGCAAACCAAAACAAATCAAAAACTTACCCTAGTCAGGAATTCATTTATGATTTTTAATCTATCTTTTGTGGCATAGAGACAAGTTGATCGCTTAACCAACAAGCCTGAAATGTAAACAATAAAGTATTTAGTATACAACATATGTGAGTAAACTCTTAATTGAAGTTTCAATGTCTAAACAAATCTACCAATACTTTAAATAAAAACAATTATAATACCTGCCTCATCTCTTGATTAATGGGCTTTCTTCTTTATTTATAAGCAGTTAAATGTTTCTTTTTTTTATGTTTTGGATATTCCTTCAGAATTGAACAGTATTACATCCTAGCCCAAACCTCCCCCCCCCCACAGGATGGTAGTCAGGGTTCGAATCTGGGACCATCTTGATGAAAATTCAGAGCAAATACCAGGCCCCCTATTAATTATGCTATATTTCATATAGGCTATACTAACCATGAATATGACTGGCCTTAAGAAAGTACACTGATGTTAACAAGTTTATTCTCACTAGTCATATGATTTGAAAACTGAATGAGTGATTGAATATAGTGTAGAATATCACTAAAAAAAACTAAGTGCCTAAAAAATGACTTTCAAACATTTTTATATCCACACAATAAATAACAATAAGGAACTAAATTTTTGTCAATATTTCATTTATCTAGCTTTTATAGTTGATTGCTAGATTATACATTTTGCAATCACCAAGTAAAAAGAAAAAGAAACTTCAAGAAATAGCATCAGCTATTATCTTTCAGTGGACCATTTTTTAGAATGTGTTCATGTGATACAAATCATTGATGTTATCAGTCCATTACCTAGTTTGTGATATTTGCTTAACATTTCAGTCTGCTGTTCAAGACTCAGCCGTAAATGGAGATCACGATAAGACATACAGTGGGGGCCAGAGAACCGAGTTACTCTGTAACCTTCAATCAAGTTCCTCATTGCTTTTGAGACAATAGTTAAAATGCTGAGGTCTTCAACTGAATAAAATATGAATTGGGCTTTTTAAACATTTTGTAAAAATTATATAACATTTATAATGATATTAGGTATATGAATGGTGAAGTTGAATTATCAAAGCAAAAGGTATGGACAAATTTATGGTAATTTTTGAAGCCCAAAATATAAAAAAAGTCTATAAATTGACAATACAAAATTAATGAGACCTATCTCCATTTTAAAAAAAAAGCCAGTAATATAAAAATCACAAGACAAAACTTTTGTAAAAATATTATTTTGCTTTGATTAATGTTCATATTAGCATATAATATAACATTATCTTTGAATTTTTAAATTAGCTCAATTTTGAAAAAAATATCCTTATAAAACATGTTAAATTGATTATTTACAATCCATCGAAGGGAGCATGAAAAATAAATCAAACTGTGATAATTCAATTTTCCCAACATTAAGTATCAAGAAACTAAAACAATATATGTCTGCAACAATAGCATATTAATCAGATTCTTATAAACAAGTAAGTAGGCCAAATGCATTATTTATATAAAGGCCTATAATAATATAATATATTTATCTTTTATTTATATATAAACCAGCAGTAATTTTTTTAAATAAATGCAAATTGTAATCTTATAGCTATATTTTGAAGTGAGAAAGAGTAGTTAATATGTAAAAAAAAAACAAACAAGCAACCCAAAACATTTTATTGAAATTAGCTTAATTGCTAAGGGACAACTAATGATATCATCTGATGAGCCTGGAGAAGCCAGAAGCTGAGATTTTTGTTCACAACTTTTAGAGTCATAAAAGAGATATATTCACATTGAAAATGCATGAATGCATTTAATGTTTAAGTTTCACCCCCCTCCTTCTCCAGTCACCACTTGTAATCCTGCAGGAGATTTCACTAATGGGTAATTATTGCATTTGCATTAAATAAGTCTAATAATGAAATATAAGTGCATAAAAATATAACAATAAATCTATTTTAAAATTGTTACAAGTCTATATTCAGAGTAATAAGTAATAGTAAGTTCATTAATTCATTTTTAAAAATTCTTACTTGTTAAAAACTGGAAAATACTGAAGCGTAATTCAATAGGTATTGCATCAAAATATCCAAGAGGGCAAGAATGAAAGGATTCAACCTTTTTAGAGACAGAGTGAGCATTTTTTTCTTTAACTGATGATCTGCTGGAGCGCCTAGGCTTCTTGGAGAGTAAGTAAAATTTTATATCCATAGTAGCACAGCTGAAAGCAAAATAAAATCTAGTCCAGATTGAGGTAATTTTTTTTAGAAGGAGGGATATTCAAAACTCAATTGTCAAGCTTATTAAGTGATATAGTATGGTGACCCTATCTGAAATCTTAAATCTACTGTCTAATCTAGATCTACAAATGAAAATTCTGTTAGATGAAGTTTAGGGACCCACTTTCTTAGGGACCCTGCATTAAGGTTCAATGGATATTTTTTATCTTTCAGAAGAACTGCAAAGAAAAAATGCCTGATATTGGGTACAATAAAAATAGATTATATACAAGAAGGCATAGCAATGAAATTGAAGGCAGTGCTGAATAGAATCTTGAGTCGAGAGAAAAGTTTGGAATCAACATTTATACCTGTGATGGATGCATTTAAGTCTAGCACAAAGGTATACAGTGATGCAAAAAAATGTAATTCTTAACAAAACTAGAAGATTCAGAACAAGAAGTTCTTAAAAGAGTTAGTGCTAAATGGTAAATATATAATGAGGGTGTGGACACGAATGTGTGAGAAGTCAAGAATTTTCTCCTATAAGACAGTCAAGCAGAATATGATAATCTGACACATCAGAAACTTCAATAAAGGGTTATATTCAAATATCTTGTCCATCAGCACTCCCCTATTGTAGAAGCCGCTTTGCTTTGGAGAAGGATCAGTAAGAATTTAGAACAATATGACTCAAGATAAATGAGAATAGATCTATCATTTCTAGACATATATACTACTAGTATTACTAGTGTCTAGAGTCTAAGTCACATGTCTAGATATATTCATCTACTGATCTAGACGTCTATATTTAGTAAATCTACTCTACTCTAGAGTCAGACTAGTAGTACTAGAGATCATCATCATCATGATCTCAGATCTGATCATGATGCTGGGAAAGGCTTCTGAAATATTGAATAACAACTTTGACTATGACAACTGGTCTGGTTTCCAAGGCTGACACATTGAGTGACTGACGCCACTGACGGTGACAAGGGTATTTTCTGACATTCTGTCGCAGGGCCCGCTCACAGGCTCAACTTGAACAACTTAACAAACTTTTACAACTACAAGACAATCGGATGAGACTAAGCCTGCCCTGTGGGTGTGGCTGTTCAAATTGTCCCACTTACCACTCGCTTAGATCTAATTCTTAATTTGAACTAAGTGTAATAACTTCATTTAGACAACTTTTTACTATAATCTAGATTTTAAATAGAGTTACTGTAAGATGAAAGTAAGACTTTATTCTGTAAAAATTTAATAAATTACCAATGATTATTTAACTTGAGCTGTTTGAACCAAGACAATAGTTTTACTTTTGCAAACGCTGAAATTAAAGTAGCCTCCCTTAAATGGTGGCCAAAAAACTTTCGCTTTTTTTTTTCACTACCGTATTATTATTATGTTAGAAAAGAACAAGTATTCTTTCTCTGGCGGAGCCAGGGTCGAGTTTCGTTAAACTTAAAAGGAGACAAAATTCATCGTATTTCCTCTGATACTGCCAGGGTCGAGGCTCGTTGGAGAGAAACAAAATTCATTGTAGTCCCTTTAACAATGTCCGCTAACAAATTTTCTGGAGGTGTGACATAGTACTGACTTCAAATTAATTTACATCGATTTGAGAATTGATTTAATGCATTATAATGCATGTCAATCTAAACATTTTTTTTCTGATGGCAGATGCGTTTATTTTGTTATTACTAGATGAGTAGAATCAGTGCTTTTTTTCTAAAAAAAAAAAAATGGAGCCGGTACCCTGTGATGGATTGCCTAACTTTTAACTACTAATAAATTCTTAATAAACGTTAATATAGCCTACAAGAAAAGTAATATGCCTACTTTTTTCCCCACAATGAAAAAGGTGCCGGTGCTTACCGTCACAAAAAACAACAACACTGACTTGAAGGAATAGTGCGCTCTAGACGCCAGGAGTATGCATTTCTCAGGATGGCTGCTTGGTCGTGCGGTTTGCCCGCTGGACTGTCGTTCAGATTTATTGATGGTCCAATGTTCTAACCATGTCCGCTCCCTTCCCCCGTAGTCCTGTGGGAGGTTTGAACTAGGAAGTAATTAGTTTTAGTTGATCTTTTATGCTGATTTTTTTCCCCTAAACACTTGTTAATGTTGGCGCCCCTAATATTTTGCGTCCCGGGAGGCTGCCATTCTCTTGGTACGCCACAGATACACTGATAACTGAGATTTACGGATGATACGTTATGGATCGGACCATGACCTGCATTCTAGACAGATTTAGATCTAGTATGTATGCCTACTAAAGTATGAAATAAAATTAAGATCTCTTCTTCTCCTCTTTGATAAATGGCAAAGGGTACTTTATTTATTCTTTTACTAATGACCTTGATTTTGCTAGATAATCTAGTTTCTATATTAGGCCACTACGCTTCTAGAAACATCGCCGAGGTAGGTAAGTAGGTCATGGGCCATGGCACAGGTCACTATATCCATGTCCATACAAAAGATATTTTGCAGGATTTGTATCTTGGAAGCGTGTGTTATATAGGGATGTGGGTAAAAGAGAAAATCATTCAGTCTTTGTATCTTATTCCCAAGTATTTCCGTAGTCTCTCTTGGCTTCTAGATTTATCTTGACCTAGCTTGGCACACTTCCGCGTCCCGAACTTTGCCTAATTTTAAACACCGAAGAGTTGCACAGGTGAGAAATACGATTTATATAAACAAGCACTCCAAAGGTGTGTCAAAGGTGGTAGATCTAGATACTTGAATATTCTTTAACATTGAGGTTTCAAATCCAGTTAATTGTCGTCTAGTTTATCCCCCATTTAAAAATGTTAACTGTTTCTAGATGTATTTTTTTTTTAAATTATCTTACAAAACCGATTAATTGCCGACTTGGCTTGACTCTTGACCCTAGCCCTAACCTAGATCTACCTAATAAAATAAATTCAAATAAAATTCACACGAAAGTAAACTAGAATCTAGATTTTATATAAAAAAGATCTATTTCTAAATAATAATTGATTAATCATCAAATGATAGGTACCTTGACAAATAATTCAAAATAAATAATCATAATGTAGGCCTAGATCTATATATTTATAAATTATATAACTATAACAGAAACTATCGATCTTTTATTATCTAGTATATTAATATTTAATATAAATAAGTAAGTTACAGTAAGTGGTAGAATCTAGTTATGTAGAGCAGTAGAGCTTACTGAGAGTGATACTGAGTGAGAGGTTTACAGTGACACCACATTTATACATCTTTCTATATTCTATGTTATATGAAGTTATGCTATTTTATGTATAAAAATGGACATTTATATGTACTTAGAATAGTGAATGGCAAATTCCTAGCTCCAGAAACATTACTTTCATTGAACTTGTTGCTTTCTACGTTAATATTAATACATGTGAAAAGACCAGTGAAAAGTGTATGGATTTATTGAAATTTTGAATTGTTTTTTAGCAGCCCCCGAAAGTGGAAAAGTCGCTATTAGTTTTGTGTGGAATGTCTGTCTGTTTGTCCCGTTTAGATCTCGTAAACTAGAAAATATAGTCAAATCTGACACCAAAATATTTTAGACCATTCAAAGTTCTGATCAACGGCTATTTTTTTCTTTTCTGAAAGCAAAAATATCTAATTTTTTAAATCACTTATAATGCAAGCAGTTTTTTTTTCATAAAAAATACACCACTTTTACAACTATTCACTATTAATAGTAACAAACACGAATGGGAAATGACCAGTTACCATATATTTATTTTGAATATTTATGCAAATGGTTTTAGATTTTTTGTCAAAATTTTTTTTTATTAGATTTGCATTGCTATACATGTTATGTAAGTAAGTTCTGTCATACTAACTACTACAATTACAGAAAAAAAAATCTTTTTTTTTTTAAAAGAAAAAATCTATTTAGTATACAAATAAGTTGGACATAATTTAAAACAACAATTAATTAGTTTTCTTATTGTTCCGTGAAGTGCAGAAACAGTACACCTAACTTTTTTTTTTACAGAAATGTTTTTTTCTTGAGTATTTGAATAAGAGAATGACCCTTTATAAAACAATTAGAGATCAGATAGATATTCATTATAAGACATCAGTTAGGCCAGGTTCACATCCAACTTCACATTCACTTTCACCTATCCTTTGGTCTGCTGGGGCACCACATCTGTGAACCTTCTTTCTCCATTCTTTTCTGTCATTTATTTTTTATAGAATTTCATTCTGATGTTCTTTCTAAAAATATTTAAACCTGCCTGGGTGGACCACTCGGGCCAATTTTGAGTTTGTATTTTCACACAAACTGTCTTTGTAACTTTTTTTTCTGTATAGTACAGTAACATTCCAATAGTATTAAAAATAGCCAAAGAGTTAAAAACAAGCATAATAGAAAATTCTCATTCCTTTATCCATGCTGGAAAAGCTATTTTTACAGATGGTATGCAAGGGAAGATAATCAGTACATATATTATTTCAAACTTCATGTTAAATACTTTTTGGGAATCTATTGTTGAAATTAAGTTATATTTGTTTTTTTAATAGTATGCATTCAATTGTTGTGTGATTTCTACTTGAAATATTAAACTGTTTTATTCTGAATTCTGTTATTTCTTCAACTATCTCCAGCAACACAGTGGTCACCAGACATAGTTTCTGAAAATTCCAAAAGCATTTTTTAATTGCTTGACCAAAGTGCTTGATCTACTTTCAAATCTTAGCTTTTTTTTTTTTAAGTCATTTTACATTTGGAACCTACACACAAGAAAATTTAATATTTAATTTTACAATTTCATAAACACAATCATCATTGTAATAGTTATTTTTATGTTCATTTCTTTCTTACATCCACTGGCCACACAGCGTCTCAATGTTAAGCAACTAATAGCAACAGACTTTATTAATAAACTACAAGCCTTTTGTCTTCATCATCATCAAACTCCATTCGAGTGGAGTGGGAGCTTGAGAAGCTAAAATCCTCTCTTGCAAAAGCCCTGGACGGAAACCCTGCTGTCTTGCGTAGTGCATGCATGTCACCATACAAGTTGGAAGTGTGTTCATTGCCTCTCGTGCGATCCCAGACTCCATAAGAATATGAGACAGGGTTTCCTCTTCTTCCCAGCAGCGGGGGCACAGTGAGTCTAAATTTGCCCATAACCATGAGAACTATAAGCCATCACTGGCCTGTCCTGCACTGTGCTATACTATAGTTGCAGACTCCACCACAGGAAAGTGCGGTCAGGGCGTATCATGCGATCTCAGACTCCACAGGCTTTTGAGACTTGTCCCAGCACAATCCTTTTCTAAATCAAGGTCTACATGTTCCTAACATATTACAAATTGAAATAAAAACAACCAGATGTTCAACTGGTCAGTTAGTCTTGAATGATCACCCTGTTGTGGTCATCATTGACTTGTATTACTATTACCAAACAGCAGGTAGACAAGTAAACCGCTATAGGTGTTTAAATATTTTAACTTGTAAGCTTTTAATTAGCTTGTATACCAGGTAACTTCCTTAGTGAACAATATTATATATGTAATTTTGATTACAATATAGACGTATTGTAACTTAAGATGAAATAAATAAATGTATCGGACAAAGTTGATAATAAACAAGATTACAAAGAGAGTTTGTGTGATACACAAACTCAGAGGCGGCCCCAGTCCAGAGTCACATCCCTGTCAGATCCACCTATTCGCAAGATGTTTCGGATGTTCCTTCTAAGTTGAAAATAATTAACTTCTCGCTGGCCGACGGAGGATGGCGAGCATGGTATAAACCTGCCTTATCTTGATGTTTGCGCACTAGACTTATGTTCGGATTTATCGTTGGTCCCTGGCTCAATTCCTGTATGCTCCCATCCTTAAACTATCGCAATATTTCTGAAAGAACAGTAAAGGTTAAATCATATTTTCAAAAGCCTTTAGTGTTTTTTTTTATCTAACCATGACGGACAGACCAACCAACAGACAAAACACACAAAAATATGCTTCTTTCATTCTAATGGGGGCACTAAACAATTTTTTTTTTTAAATCTGATTTTTAAAAAAAAATTAAGAAATTAGTTTAGAATCATGTCATTGCCGGGCTTTATGCTAGTACACGAAAGTCGCTGCTAAAAGTTCATTTTAAAAAATGTGTGTGATATCTACATGCTAAGAGCATTTCTTATAGTAACATTTCCTCCCTTACATTTACGTAATTGTTTTAGAATTGGTGTTTTGTTATTAAAAAAATCGCTTGCATAATTAATTTTATAAATTAAACGGTTTGCTTTTAGAAAACTAAAAGTAGCCGTTGCACCTAAACTTTTCAAGCCGCATTTAATGGTGAAATAATATTTTTAGTATCTCTTCTAGTTTTGGCGCCCTGAGTGTGACAGACGGACATTTTGCTTAAACCTAATAAATAGCGGCTTTTCCCCTTACGGGGGCCGCTAAAAATGGCATTTTGAACAAAATATAATTCATTACAAAAATATGTCTTTTCATTCTGGCAATCTGGAATCGTCTGTCGTATTAAGATCTGTGTTGACAGTGATGCTTATCTTGCATCATTCACAACCAATTGCTAACTTCTTCCCACCATCACCATAGAAAATAGAAACACATACACACACACTTCATAACACTCCACAACAGGCCAGTATACACACATCTGCAAGTCTGTCATCAATACTGTTACAATTATAATAATTGTTGAAATTTTGGGCCTATGCACTATCTAAGTTTATAGTATTAACTATGATTGATAGGTTCTCAATAGGTTATTATGTATTATTAAGTATTAGTAACATGAGTTAGTAAGCTGTACTTTACATATTAGTAAAATGACTCTAAGTTATTCTTTACTTATTAGTAAATTAATAATCTTATTGAACTTGCATAATTTGTTTGTTTTAATTATTATATTTTTTTTATTAATGTTCATGTTAATGAACAAATTACTCTGTAATTTTGTAGATTTCTTTAAAAAATGAAATTTTGTGAATGTTTGAAATTTAAATTACAAAATACTTAAATATTTTTATCTACTCAACTACTTGATAATTCTTGTGTGTGTGCACTGTGAGTGTGTGGTTTTATTTTATATAGAGAAATCAAAGATTTTAAAAAAGAAATTACACATTGTTCTTTTGTAAAATGAAACTCTATTAACATACTATGATGTAAAATTGCTTTGACAGCCATTATTCTTACATTAGCCCCACTCCTCTATTTACCTTTTCCTCAAACTGCACCCTATTTTTTCTAAATTCCTTACTACAGGAATGTAAAAGTTATATCTATAGGATACTGGATGTTTGCTTTGTCATCTTATTGTCTAAATAGGGAATGTTAGTGTCCATATATATCTCCATTCATGAGCTACTTTTTTACCCCACCCCTCCCCTTTCCTAAAGAGGCCCACCTGTTTTTAACCCTTAAGATGCGTGTGGTAATTTAGCCTCTAGACATCAAAATTGTAATTTTATTTTGTAAGCTTTCATTGTAAAACAGCTCAGCACTTTGAGGGTTAAAGATTAAATTATTAATTTAGGCTGATACAAAGAGTTTATTATGCATTCATTTAATTAAGCATTCTTACCAGTCCTCACACTGGTACACACACACATGCCTTCTTAATTCCCGCCTAGTTTTACTACTGATAAATATTGGATACATAGAGGTTAGGGGTGGAAATGTGGGTAGGTCAATGACTTAGCCATTTCCTTCTTTCTGTTACCTGAACCTCTCAATACCTTGTACAGTACACATGTCTTTCTGGTGACCTAAAAATAGCCCAGCCCAGTCAGCTCCATTCCATATAAGTGCTGTATCAGTGTTACAACTCCCATTGAACTCAAGACTGAACAGATTGCAGACTGTCAAAACACACACACACACAGACACACACACAAACTCCTTTGGCAAACATGATCATTCTAAAGGGGGAATAAATCTGCAGATCACTTTAAAACTTTTAAAAGTTTTTTTCATTGAGGAAGAGTTTAATTATGTGATGTGACAGAGATTAGGGTTGTATTTGTAATTTTTGTATTATATCATTCACAATCTTGCAGTCATTTGCAAGCCTTACTTAGTGATGTCATGGACTTTTTAGGGGAATCCCCTTCAATTGTACAGTGGTACCATAAAAATCTCACAAGGCCATAAATCATTCTACTGAATAATGTGGTCTAATCAGTATTCAACAATGCACAGTGAAAATGTGGTTCAATGCCATTTGTGTGTAAATTACATTAGGAATAATACATTCTGTGACATTTAGGATAACTTTTTGTTAAACTGTTGTTTTCCATTTAATATCATGACATGGGATTATACTGATAAAAAAAAAATTCTGTTACAATGCCACGAAGAGCTGAAAACTCTGATTCTGAAAAGGATTCTAGAAATGGTGACATGGAAATTAGTACTATTGAAAAAGTAACTAGAGAGAAGAAGGTTTGCTGAACTTTATTCAATTGTAGCGCTAGTTGACAAGCTTTTACTGATTTCTTCTAAGGGCAATGAATAAAATATAATACTTTTTAATGTCAAAAAAAATGAGGAGTAACATGTTATATTTGAATATTCTTTAACTTATAGAGTGGTTGTGGGTTAATAAAAACTGGCTATTAACCTTTTAAGTCTTGTAATTAAAAATTTATTTGTGCGTACAATATGCATATATTCCATTTTTAAATATATTTTTTTTTGGATTACATTTTATTATTATTAAACCACACAGACATACACACAGACTCACAATCATTAAAGACTCTACATATATATCCCTTCTG
>JADKLZ010009725.1:0-12675 GCA_021533235.1 Biomphalaria straminea | reverse complement strand
TTTTTTTTTCATAGAAGATGCACTCTGCTACTCTTTGAATAGGCTTATCTATGTGAATAGCACCTCTTTGACTACAAATTATATTCCATATTTAAGCGGAATCAATATTTTCGCCCTTTAGTTAAACTATTTTGTTTTTTATTAGAAAATTACATATTTAAATTTTAATTATAACTTTCAAAGCACCAAATCTGCCAGCATTGATCAACACACTATTGCTGTGTCAAATCATTTCTGGGAGAGTCGTTAGGAAGACAAAGAATTAAAACATGTTTGACATGTTTGCATTTAAATCTTAACATAAATTGAAATTCAAATTTTTGTTTGATTTACACAGAAATGTTTCTTTTTCTTGAAGCAAACATTGATGAAGATATTTAATTGCTTTATAATTTTATTTATTGATCAGAAATAGGGGACGGGGACAGAAAATATGTCCCGCCATCTTGCTGTGTTGTGGACAAAAAGACCAAAGACTACAAGAGTTTGAAACACTGCCAGTTTTTCTCCACTGGACCTCCTTCCAATTTTGAGACCAGTTTTAACAATGAATATCTCTTGTATCAGGTAAAAATCTTTAATCAGAATGTTAGGATTTATGCTTTTGCTTCTCAGACAGAATCTAAATTAGGGTTTAAAATCTCTGGACTAACGTTGCTTTCTTTGAAGGAATCTTGTGTTTGCATCTATAGTGTTATTGTTATAGTTGTAATAATGAGGTGGACATTTATAGTAAAACTGAATTTTCATAGTTTGGATCAATAAAATTATCTTATCTACATTTATTTTTTTTTGTGTGCACAGGGCTGTTATGAGAAAGCTAAAGAATTGGTTCTTGGACAATCTGATATTATTGTTGCTCTGGGCTTTGTGTTTGCTTTCCTAATGGTATGTTCTCTGTTAAAAAAAACATTTTTGTTGATAAGAATAGAAGTGTCTTAGTTACTTTGAATGAAATTGTTGCTGTAATGTTATTGAACGTTATGACAGATGAAGACATCTATTTTTATTTTTACTTGTTTTTTTAGGTTGCTGGGATGGTAGTGACATTTTTCCTTCTTCGATCTTTGAATGACGAGGCAGAAGATGAAGTCAAGCGTAGACGAGAACCAGATAATTTATAATTCAAAATTATTTTACTATTTTTATCTTTTATGGCCTAGTAAGTTTTTAACAAAAATTAGGTTTTTTTTTAGTTGCCTTTCAATTCCATATGCTACAATCTAGGCCCAAAGGTTTTTTTAAACAACTGTGGCTTGTCCGGAGGTTTGCTGAGGATATTTTACTGTATGCTATCCCCGAGTCTTAGTTTATTACTATTGTTTGATATGACCCAAGCATGATTGGTTGTTACGAATTAGGTTTACATAAGATCAAGTTTTCTCTCTTTCAAACTTAGTGATGTCATTGATACTGAATAAGTTGGGGTTCCAGATTAACTCTGATTAGAAAATCCTGCCATGTAGAAGTGGTTCTCACCCTTGTATGTCTGTGGTCATCTCCTTGGTGATCTGCTATTATTTATTTAATGATTATATGGAAGATCTTAATGTGGCTGTTCTATTATTTTAAAAAAGCGATGCGGGTCTCATGGGTGAAATTCACAGTTCAGCTGAACCTTTAATTTTCTGGACAATAGATCAATAGAGATATTCAGCTTACATGTATTACCCATACAGATTGTAAATCTGAGAATCCTGTAACATTGTTTGACTATGCACTATGGTTTGTATTATAATGTGTATTCATTTTATATGGGCATTCCCACTACCCATATTTTTCTCATCTACTGAGACAATTTTCAGGTTAAACAATGAAATTTTCTATTGGGTGCTTATTGGAAAGTGTTCTAACTATACTTCATATTTTGTTTTTTTGTGCTCGTTAGACCTTGGGAATGAAACCAAAAGAATTAGATTTTAGTAACTAATTACTGCTGAAAGAAATTTACAAATTGTTTGAAATTTCACAAATCAAACTTTGTTACTTATTTTGTGCTTTTAGAAGGATCTCAGTGATCCAGTAAATATCAATTATACTTAATAATTCCTGTAGAATTTTTGGCCATCTTTCATATACTTGTCATTTTTCCTAAGTGCGTTTTGCACCGTTGTTTGTTCTGACTCCTGCCTTACTCTCGCCACATATATGCTTGTTGAATGTTACATTGGTTTAAAATCTTAACATTCCATACTAACTCTATACTGGGTCATATGTAAACAAGATACTGTTATAGTATTATATGAATAAGGAACGCCTAGCATTGTGGCATGCTAGTGCGCCTGTCAGGTATTAAGCAAAATGATATTCAAGTTTGGTGCGTGTACTGTAATTGTTTTTTTTTTTTTTTTGTTGTTTTTTTTTTAAACTTTTTAAACATATTTTTAAATGTCTTATATCTTTGCTTTTGTCATGCACCTTGATGTAAAATCTGTCCTTAGATGAGAAATAAATATTATAACATTGGTATCTTCAATATTTCTCTAAAAGATGAATTTACCAGTAATTTGGAAAATCAAATTGAATAAGATAAGAATCATCTATTCGGTTGAAAACATATTTCCATTTGAATTAAGTTTGTAGTAGCTAAAGAAAAAAACTGTTGCTTGACTAAGTTTGGCAAACATTGATATTTTTTTAAAATGTAGAATAATAACTTTGGGGCATGGTGGCTGATTAGTTAAGGACTTGCCTTCCAAACCTAGGGTCCTGGGTTAAAATCTCGATGAAGACTGGGATTTTGAATTTCAGGATGTACCTAAAGGTAAAGGTAGTTGGTCATTGTGTTTGCCACATGACACCCTGCTTGTTAACGGCCAAAAAAGCAGATGACCCTAGCATCATCTTCTGTATAGAGTGAAGGTCTGAAAGGGGAACCAGAAGATGAACTTTACATGTGCTTACACTTCTTAGCAATCATTTGTGGGAGATTAAGAAAAGGACAGTCTGATGTTTTTGTTTTTTTTTTCTTTTTTATGATGTTTTAATATAGAAAAAAAAAATCTATTTGAAGGAACATTCCATTCAAAGAATAAATGGCTTAAAATATTGTCTTAGACTTAAAATTCCTGCTCAGACTTATTTGGTGGCGATGTCTCTGTTTTGATATTAAATATTTTCTTCTTTGATTACATTAGTTAGTTAGAAGAAAAATAAACCCAGTTCACTGGCAATAAAATGATGGTAGCTATTTGCTTGTGTTTTTAATGTCAGGCTGCAATAATTGTACTGTAACATTCATCAAGAACAAATATTGACCTGGTAGATATTTCCAGAAGTGTTAGCTCCTCTTTATAATATTACAGATAATCAAAACATTAACAAAAGTAAAAAATCTTTGGTTCAACTGCTCAAATATTTCAAAATGATTTTTTACATAATTTTTACTTTGCTAAAAAAGTGTTTTTTTCTTTTCTTCACGCATGTCAATTTGTTTTTTTTTTTCTACTCTATATTTATATTGCTATATAGTTATTAAAAAAAATTAAATGTTATTGCCATTGGAAATGAAAATAGAACTTTTCCTTATCTTCTTAAAACATTTCTTTTATGGCCAGGTAAACTTATTGCAATACTTGTATAGTTTCCTCATTGTATTTGATGTTATAAATGACATTATTGTTGTTGTTGTTTTTCACTTTGTATATTCCTGTACTTCTGCTGGCTTAGACCTTTATATTTTTCCTTTTTGTTTATATTTTTATGTTTACATTCCATTAGAAGAATGTGTAGAAATGTCTTATTGACTAGACTTTTAGCGATACTTGTAAAATCTTTTGATAATTAGAATATACAATTTTTTAAAACATTTATGTGTGTACTGTGCTGTCCTTTGCTTTATGTGTTGATCCACATGTCAGCTTCTTAAGCAAATTTAATCATTAAATATCTGTGCTGCCATATTTTCATGCATATAACTCGCAGGTTATACAAGTTTTTTACAAACAGATGGCAGATGTGTGGGCGATATAAAGGTGCCAGGTTTACACAATGTATTTTACTTGTAAACATAGCAAAACGGAAACTATGGACATGCCAGTGGGTCTTTTATATCTCTTACAGTTTGTGGTTTTGAAATGTACATCAGAAAGCTTTATGAACATCTCAAAAACCTTCAGAAAACTAAATAGTACCCAGCGACAGAGAATCTTTAATATACCAATTTTAAAACGTTTAGACTAAAATGCATACAATACATCGACAATCAGTCACTGTCCTGGCTATAGTTTGTGAAGCCATTGAAACTTGTATCTTCACTGTTTTCTTCCAATAAGCGAAGCATGTTGGCAGCAGCAGTTGGGTTATCAATAGACTCTTGACTTGCAGGGAATATAAGGGTGCGGGTGTTACAATTTTGTTTGTACCTATTTTGTAATTAATGCCGGGTGTATGTGGGATATATGCACAAAAATACGGTATTAACTATTAACATTTTTTTTTCTTTCCAGTTTTTCTCAGAAACTACTTTTAAAATAATAATTGGATTGCATATATGTGTTAGAACCATACTACAATATTTGAATTGACTTCTGGAGAATAGAAAGGACTTTCATAGGTCATCTTAACAAATAGTAATAAAATATATTTACAAAAGGCTTAAAGAGTGAACAGATTACTTTTCAGTGAGACATGTTGTTTTTAATCATTCTAATAACTGAAATCAGTCATTTGAATATTAACCTAGTTCCTTTGACCCAAGACGTCTTCCTGTTCTCATACCAGAGACTCATTATTTTTTTTTAAATAGAAGCTGCATATAGTTTGAGAATCTCAATTTTGTCAAGTGTAGAAATTGTTTGTATAGCAGGTGTAAGTATTGTATGGATGATCACTTTCTATGTCTTTATGTACATGCACATTCCATTGTTTTTTGTTTCAGTATAATCATGTTATGTTGTTGTTTTTTTACATTCACTTTGAATCAAGTTTGAAATAAAAATGTTTCTTGAGCGTAAACTTTGTAAGGGATATTTTATGAATGTTAGTGTGAAGATATATTTATTTGAGTGCTAGATGTGAAGAGCTTTTGTTGCAATGTAAAGATGTAGTTACTATAGGATTGTATTGATCAGACAATGCTCTTCTGAAATTATGATTTAGTGAAGATTTCTATTTCAAACATTTACTAAACACTCAAACAAGATCTTCATGCCGGAGATTCAAATACAACTGCTAATTTAACTAAAGAAGATCCTTCAACAATTAATACAAATCTTTAATTCTGGAACTAGGAATCACTTAAATAAAATACTACACAATGTACAATAAAATTATACAAGTTAACTATCTTCGTTTAAGCTTGTAATAAAATTAGATATAGTAATAGTACTGGTTCCACAACTCAAAAAGACATGACTTAGACTCGTTGAGATTCTTCATACAACTGACTTGTCTTTATTCCAAAACTTCTGCATCCGTAAATAAGCCATGCTTATCACATCATGATATCATAGCTGCTTCCTTTTATGGATTCAATCCATTCTGAGAATGCTGACTTAATTCGGAGAACGCTGGCTCGCTAGTTGCTAGGAGAAGACTGCGAAGGACTAAAAATAGACTCAGCCAGGTGACAGTTTATACTAGAATTTATTACAGCCTAGCATTAGTACGTATACTTTTTTAGGTGATATTTATCATCACAGCTCTAAAGGAAATTTCACTATAACTTAGAGAGAACATAATAGCCATTGCTCTATGTGATATCCAAATCTTAAACATCAAACTTCAGCTTTAAGGACCATACAATGGCTACAGGTTTTTAGGGGATCATTAAGGTTTAGCTGGGGGACCATATATTTTACTTAACTACTGCAGATGAACCTAATATCTTCAAAATCAAGGAAAAAATTTTTTGACTTATTTTCAGTTGAAATACTAGAAGAAAATTTTTTCTTTTCACTGTGCATTAAAGTCTTTAATAAGATAATGGTTCTTTAGCAAGGAAGACAAAAGCAAATTTAACATTTATATATAGGTATTACATAACAAAAGAGATATAGACAAATGAAATGTCACAACTTTTTAATAACATCATATAACAAGATTACACTTTCTATGTTTAATGAAAAACAAAAACATGGGGTGATAATAATGCAATGGAAAAATAATGAAAAACAAAAAAACAATTCAAATGATAATTGTCAGTTAAGTGTGTGACCTTGTAGTCTCACAAGTCCAGAAGATATAAATATACATTTTTGGCAGCCAACTTTTGATATGACAATAAATTCCTATGACAATGTTCATACCTAACAAGTAAGAATTGAAATACATTTAGCCTCAACACTGATGGAAATGTTTTAATTATTATTTATGTGATTGTTTCACATTCAAAGAAAAATAGACTTGATTCATTTTAGTTTATTTTAGTTGGAAATCACTTCAAAACCTAATTGCTTTTTTTTTTTTGTCTCCTAATAAACCCATCTTTTTTTATAATAATAATATAGACATTCTTGAAACACTGATTAAGTTCAAGAATATTTTTTAATCATTATTATTTTTATAAATATTTAATGAATGGAAGTCTATATGTTTTATTATTAAAAGACTAAACATTTTTTTTAAAACTCAATTTCTTTAAACATAAACAGACATACAGAAACAGTCTACGATATGAAACGAAGAATGAAAATTAAAACAATGTAAAAAAAAAAAATTATTATAAAGCAGTTTACAATTTCTTTTTATATCTCATTACAACAATAAGAGTTTTCTTAAATAAAGTTTGAAACTTGTGCCAACACAATTCTTGAAATAAAATGTTTACAATTTATCACAGCATAGAACACATTTGAACAATGTCACAAACTGAAGAGAAACATAAAAAAACACAAAGTGGCAACTCTTAGGATGATATAACAATGTGGAATGGATAAAAAGGATAAGTCCAGCAGAATATAAAATATTGCAGTCGTCATTTCAACACAAATTCATTACTGTCTTATTTACATTTAACATAATTCATATTGGAAGTTTGTAAATATTACTATGTATATATATATGCCTACAGAACTGGCAAATGCTTAGTTTTTTTTCCATGGATGTGAAAAGAAGGCTAGCCACATTTGCATGCAGAATAAATGCTGTTCTGTTATATGGTACACAAAATTGAATCTCCATTTTACTTCATGGACTAGCATTCTTGTTACATCACAATATCAATATCTCAAAATTCTTACATTACTGGTGTAGTAAAGAACAACACCAGAAAATTCAAGAGAAAATAAATATGTTTGTAAATAAACTGTTAAAAAAAAAAGAATGATTTATTAACCTTGTAGTATAAATTACAATTATTTATCATCCTTATCTAAGATGAATGGAATGGAATTAAAATTTTCTATTTTAATAATAATAATTTTATTTATAAAGCGCTGTTAACAAACAAAAATGTAGGCTCAAGGCGCTGTTAAAAACATATAAACACAAACATATGACATGATAAACTAATCTAAAAAAGTTCTAAACAAATAGGTCTTAATGTTCTTCTTAAAAGTGGCCTTTTTAAGAAGATTTTTTTTTTTAATTTAGCAAGAAATAGATACTTTGATAACATGCAGAATTTTCATAAGTTGAATCTCTAAGCAGTATTTTTGTGAAGGCCACTACCCTCCTTAAACTTCAATATAAATGCTCTTAATATTAATAAATCTAAAAACAAGTCATATTTGTGAAGAAAGAATTGAGAGTTCTTGTATATTTTACCTAATTTCTCTTTTTCCCCCACATATTTAATATTATTAATTTAATTAAAGGTTAACTTTCTATTTTTGAAATGTGGAGGCCCCAATGAATGAGTCAAACCTATAACCTAACATACACTTTGAAACCTGTGAACAAACTTCAGTTTTACTTCAGTTACCTGCCAAAAATCAAACTCTGAATTCGTAAATTTTAGTATAATGTTTAAAAAATACACAGAATTGATAAATACAATAAAATAAGAACCTGATTACGCTAATCCCTCAATCAAAAGTTGGGATTTGAAAAAAGTCTTCCAATCCTACATTTTAGAACATCTACAGTTGTCATCCAAGTAAGTCTTTGAGGTCATCACTTGTTAAAGATTTACTGGCTGAAGAGTTCTGCTGTGATGCCTGCATAGGTTGCATTATGCCAGACATGGGCCTAATGCCACCTCCCACCCAGCTTTGATTGACAGATGGACTTGCTGTAAAGGCTCCAAATGTGGGCTGCTGATAGTTGGGCATTGTGTTCTGTCCCCAGCTCTGGCTGTTAGACATGCCTCCTGCTCCAGTCATGCCCAATGATGGTCGCGGTGCCATGCCTGGCTGCGAGGCTGTCCACATGCCTGTGGACTGGCCCATTTGGTTCACTGGTACCTTTTTAGCAGAGGATGGTGTGGTCAGCAGATTGTCAAAGGAGGAGAGGTCAACCTTAGGCTTTTCAGCTGAAGGAAAAGATGTGTTTGATGAAGATAATGACGACTGTGGCGTCATGTACTGTGAGTTGGTTGAGGACGCAGATCCCCAGTTAACTCCTGAACCCATACCTGTTGAGCCTGGCCAGTTAGCTCCTCCAGATGTGGACATGGGAGTTCCAGCTGGGGAACCAATATTACTACCAGAGCTAGACTTTGAACTCATGCTCAGGTTACGCATGTTGGAATCCATCAATGTAGAGGTCAGGTCCCGTGGACCAGAAGATGGAGCAACTGAACTTGGCTTACTAGTAGATTGGGTCTTTGACTGAGGAGCTAGCTGTGGCTGGGACTTCAGCGCTTTCTCCTGTTCTTGTTGCTTAGCCAGTTTTTGCTTTTCTTCCAATGACAGCGTCGCCTGCAATAGGTTAAAAAATAAATAAAATAGTATAAAACCAAAAGAAAAGTAAAAATGTATTTCTTAAAGAAAAAAAAAATCTTATTTTAACTATTTTTATAAATACATGTTGCTCAGTATATTTATTAGTCTAGGCTCAATGCTAGGTAGCTAAAACTAATGCCAAAAAAAAAAATTGGTATAAAAGGTTCAACAAAAAAAAATTTTTTTTGTAATAAGTCATTAACTCTTTGACCTCGCAACGACGCTCCCATAGTTGATTCTATCCAGATATAAAGCTATAAATTCCATCCAAACGTGGAAAATAATTTCGGTGTCAAAGAGTTAAATTCACCAAATATTTAAGTACAGTTATACAAAAATATACATAATATGAAAATAAATGTGTGAAAACATTGTATTTCATTATGTGCATAACATTTGAGGCAAAACTGTTTCTGGGTTTATCTTACCACATTTAGTGATCCTATAACTAGGTTATATTAGTCTCTGGATTACTCTAACCACTTTTAATGATCCTATAAATTTAGTTATTTTTAGTTAAGTGGAATGTGGTAATTCAGTAACAAAAAATAAGGAAGAGAGAGTCTTGAATTTGGATGTTGGTGAAATCAGACAGCTACAACTAGTTTTGCTTGGCCATTGAACTAGCCACACAGCACCTTTGTACTAAAAAACACTTAGCATAAAAGTGGCATTGTGCAAGCACTACACTTACTTTTATAAAAATAAATAAGAAATCTATTGAAACTTAAACTGTTTTAAAGAAAATTTGATTACCTTCTTTGGTGTAACATTGACCCCAGAGTTCACTTCTGGAGTAGAGCTGGCATTGACCTTCATACTTTCCCCACCTCCTCCACCTCCAAAGCCAATACCAGACCAAAATTTGTCCATCTGAAATACAATTATGACTATATATGTCAATCATATTTCTGACATAGTTCTTAATGTTATGGCATCAATAAATGATAAATTATCCATTTCTGTAATGCAATAAGAATTATGAGCAATAAGAACTACTTAATTTAAAATGTTATTGACGTTCTGTAAAAAAAAACATAGCTATAAACTATTCTGCTTTTGACTATCTCAATATCATCTGAATCAGTCATGCAGTTTAGAAGTAAATGAAACCAGACATTTCAAAGTAAAATTTCCTTTATGCCATAATCATAGATTAAATATAATAATAAAATTTTTTTTTTCTAAATTTCAAAATAAGAGCTAAAATTGAAAAGCTCTATCTAAAAAAGCTGTCATTAAGAGATAGTATAAATCAGTGATGCCCAACCTAATTTAACTTGCAGGCCATTGACACTCGTGTTGTGGGCCATGTCAAAAAAAAAGATACATTGGCCGAAACGAATAAGAAATTGACCTGGAACTGCTTTATTAAGAATCCATGGATGACGTATCATTACTTACATTAATTGAGGGGATATTTGATATTAAAATTTTTTTTTTACGTGTCAGGAAATGGCTTCACCTTGCTGATAAAAATGTGAGTAATATTGTAGACAGCTTTACAACCAACTCATTTTATTTATTTTTTTCCGGAGGGGGGAAGGAATATTATCATAAATTCTCCAATGTCTTGGCGTACGATTTTTTATTCCTGTCTAAAATAAAGAATGTTGACAAATTTGTTTCATAATACCATGTAATGTAGGTGAAACTGGGCATCACTTGTATAAATGGTCTTATAATTCAAATGATTTGTTAAAATAATACATGAAACGCATGAGTTTTCAAAAAAAGAGATAAAAAAAAAGGTTGATAAACTTACAAATGTCTTTCCATCTCCTTGTTTCCCAAAACTTCCATTCTGTCCAACTATTTGACTTATTTCTAAAGTTCTAAATAGAAAACAAAAATAAATAAAATACATTATTAACTGAAATTTGTTACCAGTACCTCTTGTAAAACACTATTGTTTATTCCATTTGTTGTTTTATAAAAAGCAAAATTTGGTCTTTGTAGATGTCATCACCAATGAGGAGATAAGAAACAGGATTACAAAGGTGGGCTCTAACAATGACCTACTTACCACTGTAAAAAAAAAAAAAAACGCAAATAAAACCTTTGTGGCCTCAATCCTCTTAACGACATTCCTTCAGGGGACACCACCAGGACAAAGAAGAAGAGGCAGACAGAGAAAGCAATGGGAAGACAACATTAAAGAATGGATGGGTTTGTCATTGAAAGAGATTCTATTCAAGACAAATGACAGGAATGGAGAAAGAAGGTCATCAGATCATGTGTAGTGCCCCAACAGTTCAACAGACTAAGGTATAGGTGAAGGTGATGTACTAAATAGTAACAACTTTACTTGTGTTCCTGTTGTATCTGGTCCAATTGTTCCAGTTTAGTTCTGTGTTCTGTCTCAACTTTGGACAACATTTCTTTGACCACACCCATGTAGGCATTAAACTGTAAGGGCAAGACAACAACAGATATCAGTCATTAGGTTTTCATCATTTCCTAGAGGAGAACTGCCTTTATTTTAGTTAAGTCTAGGGCATGTCTCTACTAAATAAAACCAGAGAGGATGCATATTCTATTATGGCGTAACCAAGAGTTAACATTTTAGTTTTATGTTCTTATTTGATTTTTAATAAACCCTAATGCTTTGTTTGATTTCTTAATAGTTTCATCAATATGGGGATTCCATGACAGTTTTTCATTTATTATAACACCTAGATATCACAAAAGCTACTTCAATTAACATGTTCCCATGGCAAATTAACTGGGTAACAATTTTAAATATTTTCTTCTGGAAACTTTCCCTGAATAGAAGTTTTCTTATAAATGGAAATTACCTCTCTTCCCAGACTTCAATTCAATTTCTCAAATTACTCACATATTCTTATTAATATGTTAAAACAAAAAAAAGGGAACTAAAAAGAAGGAAGTATCTGTATTCTGTTAACATTGGTGCACAGCTCATTACACTGTTAAGATTTCAGACTGCTCATGCCATAGTGAAGTCCCAGTTACCTGGTTTAAATTTAAATTGTTGTCTATACAAAGTGGAATCAAGAAAGGCAGCACTTTGTTTGCCATGACATCTTTGGTGATACCAAGCTTTGGCTCCGACAGGGCCACTTTATGGATGCCTGCAACAAAAACAACATTTATTATATTTTTTTTTTTGCCAACAAATATTAACCAGACTTGTGAAAACAAGAAAAAAAGCTACACTATTGAAACATCAAATTTCCTGGTCCTAAACTGCTTAGATTTGTTTAAATTAATAGTAAATAGTATAAACTTATGAACAATCATTTTCAAATGACTAGTTGCAGATTACTAGGACAAGGTCAAAGACAACTAAATTTGTTTCATTCAAATGTAAATACTCCACCTAAGATACTCATCAGTACAGCTGGCTCCCTAGAAGGAATCTCTCTCAGAAATGGAAGGATTTCATCCAAGACAAACCACTTGTCCATCTGGTCCATCAATTTACCAATACACAGCAGACAGTTCACACGCACCTGAAACAATACCATACAACGAGAGAAACTAAGTTTACTTTCTACCATACCTTTTAAATTAGCTTTATTGGGATTAAACTTTTTTGAGTAAGTCTCAGCTGAGTGTTAGGGAGAAGAAGAGCTATGCTACTGGTGTCATTTCTCAAAGTGGCTAGGGAGAAGAAGAGCTATGCTACTGGTGTCATTTCTCAAATATGCTAGGGAGAAGAAGAGCTATGCTACTGGTGTCATTTCACAAAGTTGCTAGGGAGAAGAAGACCTACGCTACTGGTGTCATTTCACAAAGTTGCTAGGGAGAAGAAGACCTACGCTACTGGTGTCATTTCTCAAAGTGGCTAGGGAGAAGAAGAGCTACGCTACTGGTGTCATTTCAC
>JADKLZ010009724.1:0-12702 GCA_021533235.1 Biomphalaria straminea | reverse complement strand
ATGAATATCATTGAAAAGTTTTCATTAATAAATTTGTTTTCATATATAAATTGCTTATTTAACCATCTTTAAGAAATATATAATTAGAAAAGTTAATTTAAATTTTAGTTTGATTTTAAAATTTATATCACTTTTAAACAGAAATTATTTGAGAGCAAATTAAAATGTTAAAAGATTTTATCAGCATAGAGTTAATATTTCTTTCTTTTTTGTTGATTAACATTAGTAGGCCTACACCACAACCAAGACATAATGATTGTAGTTATCATGCAAGAAAGTGTTATATGCAATATGCTACCAATCAAAAACTTACAGAGCAAAAGTCTGGAATACTAATATAAAAAAAAAAAATTTTACAATGTAATTTGAAAGTCAATTTGAAATACATGTTTTTAAATGTTAATAATTGTTTTATAGTCAGGTAGATTCAATGAGATGTTTAATAAAATGAAAATGTATGAATTTACTTAAAGATATTTAAAATTAAACAGAGAAGAATCAAACTAAGCGTTAATGAAGTATATTGGAGACAAGATGGCTGAGTGGATAATAGCTTGGCTTCCAAAACTGGGGTCATGGGTTCAACTCTAGGTAAAGACTGGGATTTTGAATTTTTGGGATTTTTATGGCGCCCCTGAGTCCACCCAAACAGGTACCTGACTTTAGTTGGGGAAAGTAAAGGTGGTTAGCTGTTGTGCTGGCCTAATGACACCTTGCTTGTTATACCAAGGGCAAAAAAAAAACAGATGACCTTGATATCGTCTGCCCTATAAATGGCAAGGTTTGAAAGAGGATTTTTACTTTTTTTCTTTACTATTGATGAAGTATAAACAAGATGAGCTACAATATAAAGATGTAAAGTGTTTGTTTTTTTCAATATTTATATTGTTTTCCAAAATATTTGTAATGAAACTTCACCTGGTTTACTTGACACTACTGTCTTGACATGTTTGGTGATACACATGTGCTGGCATATTGTGTCAAATGCTCTCTGGCACTCACTGTCATCCCAGCCTGCAATGACTGTGTGTAGAAACTTTCCAAAACACAAGAGAGCTATGCAACGTGATGGGTCTTTACAATTGTCAGAGTTGCTACAGGCTATCTGTGTAATGGAAGATTTAGTACTACTATAGCTTACATCAAATATCCAGAATTCATTAACTCTAAACAAAGTCTTTACTCATGGCTATATAATACAGCTGAATCTGGTTAAGCACACCACTGGTTAAATGAACCTGCTGCTTAATTGGAGTGAATCCTGAAACAAATCCTATTATATATCCAAACCCAGTTAATTTAATCAGCCAGTTAAAAGCACCAAAAAGAACCACATATTGAGGTCATCTGATTAACAGGATTTTAACTTGCAAAAGTCTTACAAGCAAATTTATTTCACATAATAATATATTTGATGGACACTTAACTGAAAAGAAATCAGTTATTTAGAGACTATCCAAGGAGTCTACATGAATGGCCTTGATTTAAATGATAAAATAAAATAATAAAATGTATACTCAGGACATAATTGAATGTAGGGCCATTTGTGGTTAAGTAGCTAATTCATATGACTTTTCAAATAAGATAGCAGCTATCTAGTATAGTGTCTGTTGGAGTTGGTTTCTAAAAACTATATAGCCCTAATAAAGAATATTTCAACTTGATAATCAGATCATCATAACATTTAGTGCAAACCAAAACAAATCAAAAACTTACCCTAGTCAGGAATTCATTTATGATTTTTAATCTATCTTTTGTGGCATAGAGACAAGTTGATCGCTTAACCAACAAGCCTGAAATGTAAACAATAAAGTATTTAGTATACAACATATGTGAGTAAACACTTAATTGAAGTTTCAATGTCTAAACAAATCTACCAAGACTTTAAATAAAAACAATTATAATACCTGCCTCATCTCTTGATTAATGGGCTTTCTTCTTTATTTATAAGCAGTTAAATCTGTTTCTTTTTTTTTATGTTTTGGATATTCCTTCAGAATTGAACAGTATTACATCCTAGCCCAAACCTCCCCCCCCCCACAGGATGGTAGTCAGGGTTCGAATCTGGGACCATCTTGATGAAAATTCAGAGCAAATACCAGGCCCCCTATTAAATATGCTATATTTCATATAGGCTATACTAACCATGAATATGACTGGCCTTAAGAAAGTACACTGATGTTAACAAGTTTATTCTTACTAGTCATATGATTTGAAAACTGAATGAATGATTGAATTATAGTGTAGAATATCACTAAAAAAAACTAAGTGCCTAAAAAATGACTTTCAAACATTTTTATATCCACACAATAAATAACAATAAGGAACTAAATTTTTGTCAATATTTCATTTATCTAGCTTTTATAGTTGATTGCTAGATTATACATTTTGCAATCACCAAGTAAAAAGAAAAAGAAACTTCAAGAAATAGCATCAGCTATTATCTTTCAGTGGACCATTTTTTAGAATGTGTTCATGTGATACAAATCATTGATGCTATCAGTCCATTACCTAGTTTGTGATATTTGCTTAATATTTCAGTCTGCTGTTCAAGACTCAGCCGTAAATGGAGATCACGATAAGACATACAGTGGGGGCCAGAGAACCGAGTTACTCTATAACCTTCAATCAAGTTCCTCATTGCTTTTGAGACAATAGCTAAAATGCTGAGGTCTTCAACTGAATAAAATATGTATTGGGCTTTTTAAACATTTTGTAAAAATTATATAACATTTATAATGATATTAGGTATAAGAATGGTGAAGTTGAATTATCAAAGCAAAATGTATGGACAAATTTATAGTATTTTTTCAAGCCCAAAATATAAAAAAAAGTCTATAAATTGACAATACAAAATTAATGAGACCTATCTCCATTTAAAAAAAAAAAGCCAGTAATATAAAAATCACAAGACAAAACTTTTGTAAAAATATTATTTTGCTTTGATTAATGTCCATATTAGCATATAATATAACATTATCTTTGAATTTTTAAATTAGCTCAATTTTGAAAAAAAATATCCTTATAAAACATGTTAAATTGATTATTTACAATCCATCGAAGGGAGCATGAAAAATAAATCAAACTGTGATAATTCAATTTTCCCAACATTAAGTATCAAGAAACTAAAACATTATATGTCTGCAACAATAGCATATTAATCAGATTCTTATAAACAAGTAAGTAGGCCAAATGCATTATTTTTATATAGGCCTATAATAATAATATTATATATTTATCTTTTATTTATATATAAACCAGCAGTAATTTTTTAAATAAATGCAAATTGTAATCTTATAGCTATATTTTGAAGTGAAAAAGAGTAGTTAATATGTAAAAAAAAAACAAGCAACCCAAAAAATTTTATTGAAATTAGCACAATTGCTAAGGGACAACTAATGATATCATCTGATGAGCCTGGAGAAGCCAGAAGCTGAGATTTTTGTTCACAACTTTTAGAGTCATAAAAGAGATATATTCACATTGAAAATGCATGAATGCATTTAATGTTTAAGTTTCACCCCCCTCCTCCTCCAGTCACCACTTGTAATCCTGCAGGAGATTTCACTAATGGGTAATTATTGCATTTGCATTAAATAAGTCTAATAATGAAATATAAGTGCATAAAAATATAACAATAAATCTATTTTAAAATTGTTACAAGTCTATATTCAGAGTAATAAGTAATAGTAAGTTCATTAATTCATTTTTAAAAATTCTTACTTGTTAAAAACTGGAAAATACTGAAGCGTAATTCAATAGGTATTGCATCAAAATATCCAAGAGGGCAAGAATGAAAGGATTCAACCTTTTTAGAGACAGAGTGAGCATTTTTTTCTTTAACTGATGATCTGCTGGAGCGCCTAGGCTTCTTGGAGAGTAAGTAAAATTTTATATCCATAGTAGCACAGCTGAAAGCAAAATAAAATCTAGTCCAGATTGAGGTAATTTTTTTTAGAAGGAGGGATATTCAAAACTCAATTGTCAAGCTTATTAAGTGATATAGTATGGTGACCCTATCTGAAATCTTAAATCTACTGTCTAATCTAGATCTACAAATGAAAATTCTGTTAGATGAAGTTTAGGGCCCCACTTTCTTAGGGACCCTGCATTAAGGTTCAATGGATATTTTTTATCTTTCAGAAGAAATGCAAAGAAAAAATGCCTGATATTGGGTACAATAAAAATAGATTATATACAAGAAGGCATAGCAATGATAATGAAGGCAGTGCTGAACAGAATCTTGAGTCGAGAGAAAAGTTCGGAATCAACATTTATACCTGTGATGGATGCATTTAAGTCTAGCACAAAGGTATACAGTGATGAAAAAAAATGTAATTCTTAACAAAACTAGAAGCTTCAGAACAAGAAGTTCTTAAAAGAATTAGTGCTAAATGGTAAATATATGCTGAGGGTGTCGACACGAATGTGTGAGAAGTCAAGAATTTTCTCCAATAAGACACAGTCTAGCATAATATTATAATCTGACACATCAGAAACTTGAATAAAGGGTTATATTCAAATATCTTGTCCATCAGCACTCCCCTATTGTAGAAGCTGCTTTGCTTTGGAGAAGGATCAGTAAGAATTTAGAACAATATGACTCAAGATAAATGAGAATAGATCTATCATTTCTAGACATATACTAGAGTCTAAGTCACATGTCTAGATATATTCATCTACTGATCTAAACGTCTATATTTAGTAAATCTACTCTACTCTAGAGTCAGACTAGTAGTACTAGAGATCATGATCTCAGATCTGATCATGATGCTGGGAAAGGCTTCTGAAATATTGAATAACAACTTTGACTATGACAACTGGTCTGGTTTCCAAGGCTGACACATTGAGTGACTGACGCCACTGACGGTGACAAGGGTATCTTCTGACATTCTGTCGCAGGGCCCGCTCACAGGCTCAACTTGAACAACTTAACAAACTTTTACAACTACAAGACAATCGGATGAGACTGACACTGCCACTAACTAAGCCTGCCCTGTGGCTCTTCAAGTTGTCCCACTTACCACTCCCTTAGATCTAATTCTTAATTTGAACTAAGTGTAATAACTTCATTTAGAAAACTTTTTACTATAATCTAGATTTTAAATAGAGTTACTGTAAGATGAAAGTAAGACTTTATTCTGTAAAAATTTAATAAATTACCAATGATTATTTAACTTGAGCTGTTTGAACCAAGACAATAGTTTTACTTTTGCAAACGCTGAAATTAAAGTAGCCTCCCTTAAATGGTGGCCAAAAACTTTCGCTTTTTTTTTTTTTTTCACTACCGTATTATTATTATGTTAGAAAAGAACAAGTATTCTTTCTCTGGCGGAGCCAGAGTCGAGTTTCGTTAAACTTAAAGGGAGACAAAATTCATCGTATTTCCTCTGATACTGCCAGGGTCGAGGCTCGTTGGAGAGAAACAAAATTCATTGTAGTCCCTTTAACAATGTCCGCTAACAAATTTTCTGGAGGTGCGACATAGTACTGACTTCAAATTTACATCGATTTGAGAATTGATTTAATGCATTATAATGCATGTCAATCTAAACATTTTTTTTCTGATGGCAGATGCGTTTATTTTGTTATTACTAGATGAGTAGAATCAGTGCTTTTTTTCTAAAAAAAAAAAAATGGAGCCGGTACCCTGTGATGGATTGCCTAACTTTTAACTACTAATAAATTCTTAATAAACGTTAATATAGCCTACAAGAAGAGTAATATGCCTACTTTTTTCCCCACAATGAAAAAGGTGCCGGTGCGTACCGTCACAAAAAAACAACAACACTGACTTGAAGGAATAGTACGTGTGCTCTAGACGCCAGGAGTATGCATTTCTCAGGATGGCTGCTCGGTCGTGCGGTATGCCCGCTGGACTGTCATTCAGATTTATCGATGATCCAAGGTTCTAACCCTGTCCGCTCCCTTCCCCCGTAGTCCTGCGGGAGGTTTGAACTAGGAAGTAATTAGTTTTAGTTGATCTTTTATGCTGTTTTTTTCCCTAAACACTTGTTAATGTTGGCGCCCCTACTATTTTGCGTCCCGGGAGGCTGCCATCCTCTTGGTATGCCACAGATACACTGATAACTGAGACCTACGGATGATACGTTATGGATCGGACCATGACCTGCATTCTAGACAGATTTAGATATAGTATGTATGCCTACTAAAGTATGAAATAAAATTAAGATCTCTTCTTCTCCTCTTTGATAAATGGCAAAGGGTACTTTATTTATTCTTTTACTAATGACCTTGATTTTGCTAGATAATCTAGTTTCTATATTAGGCCACTACGCTTCTAGAAACATCGCCGAGGTAGGTAAGTAGGTCATGGGCCATGGCACAGGTCACTATATCCATGTCCATACAAAAGATATTTTGCAGGATTTGTATCTTGGAAGCGTGTGTTATATTTGGGATGTGGGTAAAAGAGAAAATCATTCAGTCTTTGTATCTTATTCCCAAGTATTTCCGTAGTCTCTCTTGGCTTCTAGATTAATCCTGACCTAGCTTGGCACACTTCCGCGTCCCGAACTTTGCCTAATTTTAAACACCGAAGAGTTGCACAGGTGAGAAATACGATTTATATAAACAAGCACTCCAAAGGTGTGTCAAAGGTGGTAGATCTAGATACTTGAATATTCTTTAACATTGAGGTTTCAAATCCAGTTAATTGTCATCTAGTTTATCCCCCATTTAAAAATGTTAACTGTTTCTAGATGTATTTTTTTTTAAAATTATCTTACAAAACCGATTAATTGCCGACTTGGCTTGACTCTTGAGTACTCTTGACCCTAGCCCTAACCTACATGACCTACATCTACCTAATAAAATAAATTCAAATAAAATTCACACGAAAGTAAACTAGAATCTAGATTATATAAAATAGATCTATTTCTAAATAATAATTGATTAATCATCAGATGATAGGTACCTTGACAAATAATTCAAAATAAATAATCATAATGTAGGCCTAGATCCTAGATCTATATATTTATATAACTATAACAGAAACTATCGATCTTTTATTATCTAGTATATTAATATTTAATATAAATAAGTAAGTTACAGTAAGTGGTAGAATCTAGTTATGTAGAGCAGTAGAGCTTACTGAGAGTGATACTGAGTGAGAGGTTTACAGTGACACCACATTTATACATCTTTCTATATTCTATGTTATATGAAGTTATGCTATTTTATGTATAAAAATGGACATTTATATGTACTTAGAATAGTGAATGGCAAATTCCTAGCTCCAGAAACATTACTTTCATTGAACTTGTTGCTTTCTACGTTAATATTAATACATGTGAAAAGACCAGTGAAAAGTGTATGGATTTATTGAAATTTTGAATTGTTTTTTAGCAGCCCCCGAAAGTGGAAAAGTCGCTATTAGTTTTGTGTGGAATGTCTGTCTGTTTGTCCCGTTTAGATCTCGTAAACTAGAAAATATAGTCAAATCTGACACCAAAATATTTTAGACCATTCAAAGTTCTGATCAACGGCTATTTTTTTCTTTTCTGAAAGCAAAAATATCTAATTTTTTAAATCACTTATAATGCAAGCAGTTTTTTTTTCATAAAAAATACACCACTTTTACAACTATTCACTATTAATAGTAACAAACACGAATGGGAAATGACCAGTTACCATATATTTATTTTGAATATTTATGCAAATGGTTTTAGATTTTTTGTCAAAATTTTTTTTTATTAGATTTGCATTGCTATACATGTTATGTAAGTAAGTTCTGTCATACTAACTACTACAATTACAGAAAAAAAAATCTTTTTTTTTTTTAAAAGAAAAAATCTATTTAGTATACAAATAAGTTGGACATAATTTAAAACAACAATTAATTAGTTTTCTTATTGTTCCGTGAAGTGCAGAAACAGTACACCTAACTTTTTTTTTTACAGAAATGTTTTTTTCTTGAGTATTTGAATAAGAGAATGACCCTTTATAAAACAATTAGAGATCAGATAGATATTCATTATAAGACATCAGTTAGGCCAGGTTCACATCCAACTTCACATTCACTTTCACCTATCCTTTGGTCTGCTGGGGCACCACATCTGTGAACCTTCTTTCTCCATTCTTTTCTGTCATTTATTTTTTATAGAATTTCATTCTGATGTTCTTTCTAAAAATATTTAAACCTGCCTGGGTGGACCACTCGGGCCAATTTTGAGTTTGTATTTTCACACAAACTGTCTTTGTAACTTTTTTTTCTGTATAGTACAGTAACATTCCAATAGTATTAAAAATAGCCAAAGAGTTAAAAACAAGCATAATAGAAAATTCTCATTCCTTTATCCATGCTGGAAAAGCTATTTTTACAGATGGTATGCAAGGGAAGATAATCAGTACATATATTATTTCAAACTTCATGTTAAATACTTTTTGGGAATCTATTGTTGAAATTAAGTTATATTTGTTTTTTTAATAGTATGCATTCAATTGTTGTGTGATTTCTACTTGAAATATTAAACTGTTTTATTCTGAATTCTGTTATTTCTTCAACTATCTCCAGCAACACAGTGGTCACCAGACATAGTTTCTGAAAATTCCAAAAGCATTTTTTAATTGCTTGACCAAAGTGCTTGATCTACTTTCAAATCTTAGCTTTTTTTTTTTTAAGTCATTTTACATTTGGAACCTACACACAAGAAAATTTAATATTTAATTTTACAATTTCATAAACACAATCATCATTGTAATAGTTATTTTTATGTTCATTTCTTTCTTACATCCACTGGCCACACAGCGTCTCAATGTTAAGCAACTAATAGCAACAGACTTTATTAATAAACTACAAGCCTTTTGTCTTCATCATCATCAAACTCCATTCGAGTGGAGTGGGAGCTTGAGAAGCTAAAATCCTCTCTTGCAAAAGCCCTGGACGGAAACCCTGCTGTCTTGCGTAGTGCATGCATGTCACCATACAAGTTGGAAGTGTGTTCATTGCCTCTCGTGCGATCCCAGACTCCATAAGAATATGAGACAGGGTTTCCTCTTCTTCCCAGCAGCGGGGGCACAGTGAGTCTAAATTTGCCCATAACCATGAGAACTATAAGCCATCACTGGCCTGTCCTGCACTGTGCTATACTATAGTTGCAGACTCCACCACAGGAAAGTGCGGTCAGGGCGTATCATGCGATCTCAGACTCCACAGGCTTTTGAGACTTGTCCCAGCACAATCCTTTTCTAAATCAAGGTCTACATGTTCCTAACATATTACAAATTGAAATAAAAACAACCAGATGTTCAACTGGTCAGTTAGTCTTGAATGATCACCCTGTTGTGGTCATCATTGACTTGTATTACTATTACCAAACAGCAGGTAGACAAGTAAACCGCTATAGGTGTTTAAATATTTTAACTTGTAAGCTTTTAATTAGCTTGTATACCAGGTAACTTCCTTAGTGAACAATATTATATATGTAATTTTGATTACAATATAGACGTATTGTAACTTAAGATGAAATAAATAAATGTATCGGACAAAGTTGATAATAAACAAGATTACAAAGAGAGTTTGTGTGATACACAAACTCAGAGGCGGCCCCAGTCCAGAGTCACATCCCTGTCAGATCCACCTATTCGCAAGATGTTTCGGATGTTCCTTCTAAGTTGAAAATAATTAACTTCTCGCTGGCCGACGGAGGATGGCGAGCATGGTATAAACCTGCCTTATCTTGATGTTTGCGCACTAGACTTATGTTCGGATTTATCGTTGGTCCCTGGCTCAATTCCTGTATGCTCCCATCCTTAAACTATCGCAATATTTCTGAAAGAACAGTAAAGGTTAAATCATATTTTCAAAAGCCTTTAGTGTTTTTTTTTATCTAACCATGACGGACAGACCAACCAACAGACAAAACACACAAAAATATGCTTCTTTCATTCTAATGGGGGCACTAAACAATTTTTTTTTTTAAATCTGATTTTTAAAAAAAAATTAAGAAATTAGTTTAGAATCATGTCATTGCCGGGCTTTATGCTAGTACACGAAAGTCGCTGCTAAAAGTTCATTTTAAAAAATGTGTGTGATATCTACATGCTAAGAGCATTTCTTATAGTAACATTTCCTCCCTTACATTTACGTAATTGTTTTAGAATTGGTGTTTTGTTATTAAAAAAATCGCTTGCATAATTAATTTTATAAATTAAACGGTTTGCTTTTAGAAAACTAAAAGTAGCCGTTGCACCTAAACTTTTCAAGCCGCATTTAATGGTGAAATAATATTTTTAGTATCTCTTCTAGTTTTGGCGCCCTGAGTGTGACAGACGGACATTTTGCTTAAACCTAATAAATAGCGGCTTTTCCCCTTACGGGGGCCGCTAAAAATGGCATTTTGAACAAAATATAATTCATTACAAAAATATGTCTTTTCATTCTTGCTTTCTGGAATCGTCTGTCGTATTAAGATCTGTGATGACAGTGACGCTTATCTTGCATCATTCACAACCAATTGCTAACTTCTTCCCACCATCACCATAGAAAATAGAAACACATACACACACACTTCATAACACTCCACAACAGGCCAGTATACACACATCTGCAAGTCTGTCATCAATACTGTTACAATTATAATAATTGTTGAAATTTTGGGCCTATGCACTATCTAAGTTTATAGTATTAACTATGATTGATAGGTTCTCAATAGGTTATTATGCCTTTATTAAGTATTAGTAACATGAGTTAGTAAGCTGTACTTTACATATTAGTAAAATGACTCGGTAAGTTATTCTTTACTTATTAGTAAATTAATAATCTTATTGAACTTGCATAATTTGTTTGTTTTAATTATTATATTTTTTTTTATTAATGTTCATGTTAATGAACAAATTACTCTGTAATTTTGTAGATTTCTTTAAAAAATGAAATTTTGTGAATGTTTGAAATTTAAATTACAAAATACTTAAATATTTTTATCTACTCAACTACTTGATAATTCTTGTGTGTGTGCACTGTGAGTGTGTGGTTTTATTTAATTTTATATGGAGAAATCAAAGACTCAAAGACTTTAAAAAAGAAATTGCACATTGTTCTTTTATAAAATGAAACTCTATTAACATACTATGATGTAAAATTGCTTTGACAACCATTATTCTTACATTAGCCCCACTCCTCTATTTACCTTTTCCTCAAACTGCACCCTATTTTTTCTAAATTCCTTACTACAGGAATGTAAAAGTTATATCTATAGGATACTGGATGTTTGCTTTGTCATCTTATTGTCTAAATAGGGAATGTTAGTGTCCATATATATCTCAATTCATGAGCTACTTTTTTACCCCACCCCTCCCCTTTCCTAAAGAGGCCCACCTGTTTTTAACCCTTAAGAAGCGTGTGGTAATTTAGCCTCTAGACATCAAAATTGTAATTTTATTTTGTATGCTTTCATTGTAAAACAGCTCAGCACTTTAAGGGTTAAAGATTAAATTATAAATTTGGGCTGATACAAAGAGTTTATTATACATTCATTTAATTAAGCATTCTTATCAGTCCTCACACTGGTACACACACACATGCCTTCTTAATTCCCGCCTAGTTTTACTACTGATAAATATTGGATACATAGAGGTTAGGGGTGGAAATGTGGGTAGGTCAATGACTTAGCCATTTCCTTCTTTCTGTTACCTGAACCTCTCAATACCTTGTACAGTACACATGTCTTTCTGGTGACCTAAAAATAGCCCAGCCCAGTCAGCTCCATTCCATACAAGTGCTGTATCAGTGTTACAACTCCCATTGAACTCAAGACTGAACAGATTGCAGACTGTCAAAACACACACACACACACACACAAACTCCTTTGGCAAACATGATCATTCTAAAGGGGGAATAAATCTGCAGATCACTTTAAAACTTTTAAAAGTTTTTTTCATTGAGGAAGAGTTTAATTATGTGATGTGACAGAGATTAGGGTTGTATTTGTAATTTTTGTATTATATCATTCACAATCTTGCAGTCATTTGCAAGCCTTACTAAGTGATGTCATGGACTTTTTAGGGGAATCCCCTTCAATTGTACAGTGGTACCATAAAAATCTCACAAGGCCATAAATCATTCTACTGAATAATGTGGTCTAATCAGTATTCAACAATGCACAGTGAAAATGTGGTTCAATGCCATTTGTGTGTAAATTACATTAGGAATAATACATTCTGTGACATTTAGGATAACTTTTTGTTAAACTGTTGTTTTCCATTTAATATCATGGGATTATACTGATAAAAAAAAAATTCTGTTACAATGCCACGAAGAGCTGAAAACTCTGATTCTGAAAAGGATTCTAGAAATGGTGACATGGAAATTAGTACTATTGAAAAAGTAACTAGAGAGAAGAAGGTTTGCTGAACTTTATATTCAATTGTAGCGCTAGTTGACAAGCTTTTACTGATTTCATCTAAGGGCAATGAATAAAATATAATACTTTTTAATGTCAAAAAATATGAGGAGTAACATGTTATATTTGAATATTATTTAACTTATAGAGTGGTTGTGGGTTAATAAAAACTGGCAATTAACCTTTTAAGTCTTTTAATTAAAAATTTATTTGTGCGTACAATATGCATATTCCATTTTTAAATATATTTTTTTTTGGATTACATTTTATTATTATTAAACCACACAGACATACACACAGACTCACAATCATTAAAGACTCTACATATATATCCCTTCTG
>JADKLZ010009722.1:0-12653 GCA_021533235.1 Biomphalaria straminea | reverse complement strand
TTTTTTTTTCATAGAAGATGCACTCTGCTACTCTTTGAATAGGCTTATCTATGTGAATAGCACCTCTTTGACTACAAATTATATTCCATATTTAAGCGGAATCAATATTTTCGCCCTTTAGTTAAACTATTTTGTTTTTTATTAGAAAATTACATATTTAAATTTTAATTATAACTTTCAAAGCACCAAATCTGCCAGCATTGATCAACACACTATGGCTGTGTCAAATCATTTCTGGGAGAGTCGTTAGGAAGACAAAGAATTAAAACATGTTTGACATGTTTGCATTTAAATCTTAACATAAATTGAAATTCAAATTTTTGTTTGATTTACACAGAAATGTTTCTTTTTCTTGAAGCAAACATTGATGAAGATATTTAATTGCTTTATAATTTTATTTATTGATCAGAAATAGGGGATGGGGACAGAAAATATGTCCCGCCATCTTGCTGTGTTGTGGACAAAAAGACCAAAGACTACAAGAGTTTGAAACACTGCCAGTTTTTCTCCACTGGACCTCCTTCCAATTTTGAGACCAGTTTTAACAATGAATATCTCTTGTATCAGGTAAAAATCTTTAATCAGAATGTTAGGATTTATGCTTTTGCTTCTCAGACAGAATCTAAATTAGGGTTTAAAATCTCTGGACTAACGTTGCTTTCTTTGAAGGAATCTTGTGTTTGCATCTATAGTGTTATTGTTATAGTTGTAATAATGAGGTGGACATTTATAGTAAAACTGAATTTTCATAGCTTGGATCAATAAAATTATCTTATCTACATTTATTTTTTTTTTGTGCACAGGGCTGTTATGAGAAAGCTAAAGAATTGGTTCTTGGACAATCTGATATTATTGTTGCTCTGGGCTTTGTGTTTGCTTTCCTAATGGTATGTTCTCTGTTAAAAAAAACATTTTTGTTGATAAGAATAGAAGTGTCTTAGTTACTTTGAATGAAATTGTTGCTGTAATGTTATTGAACGTTATGACAGATGAAGACATCTATTTTTATTTTTACTTGTTTTTTTAGGTTGCTGGGATGGTAGTGACATTTTTCCTTCTTCGATCTTTGAATGACGAGGCAGAAGATGAAGTCAAGCGTAGACGAGAACCAGATAATTTATAATTCAAAATTATTTTACTATTTTTATCTTTTATGGCCTAGTAAGTTTTTAACAAAAATTAGGTTTTTTTTTAGTTGCCTTTCAATTCCATATGCTACAATCTAGGCCCAAAGGTTTTTTTAAACAACTGTGGCTTGTCCGGAGGTTTGCTGAGGATATTTTACTGTATGCTATCCCCGAGTCTTAGTTTATTACTATTGTTTGAACTGACCCAAGCATGATTGGTTGTTACGAATTAGGTTTACATAAGATCAAGTTTTCTCTCTTTCAAACTTAGTGATGTCATTGATACTGAATAAGTTGGGGTTCCAGATTAACTCTGATTAGAAAATCCTGCCATATAGAAGTGGTTCTAACCCTTGTATGTCTGTGGTCATCTCCTTGGTGATCTGCTATTATTTATTTAATGATTATATGGAAGATCTTAATGTGGCTGTTCTATTATTTTAAAAAAGCGACGCGGGTCTCATGGGTGAAATTCACAGTTCAGCTGAACCTTTAATTTTCTGGACAATAGATCAATGGAGATATTCAGCTTACATGTATTACCCATACAGATTGTAAATCTGAGAATCCTGTAACATTGTTTGACTATGCACTATGGTTTGTATTATAATGTGTATTCATGGGCATTCCCACTACCCATATTTTTCTCATCTACTGAGACAATTTTCAGGTTAAACAATGAAATTTTCTATTGGGTGCTTATTGGAAAGTGTTCTAACTATACTTCATATTTTGTTTTTTTGTGCTCGTTAGACCTTGGGAATGAAACCAAAAGAATTAGATTTTAGTAACTAATTACTGCTGAAAGAAATTTACAAATTGTTTGAAATTTCACAAATCAAACTTTGTTACTTATTTTGTGCTTTTAGAAGGATCCAGTAAATATCTATTATACTTAATAATTCCTGTAGAATTTTTGGCCATCTTTCATATACTTGTCATTTTTCCTAAGTGCGTTTTGCACCGTTGTTTGTTCTGACTCCTGCCTTACTCTCGCCACATATATGCTTGTTGAATGTTACATTGGTTTAAAATCTTAACATTCCATACTAACTCTATACTGGGTCATGTGTAAACAAGATACTGTTATAGTATTATATGAATAAGGAACGCCTAGCATTGTGGCATGCTAGTGCGCCTGTCAGGTATTAAGCAAAATGATATTCAAGTTTGGTGTGTGTACTGTAATTGTTTGTTTTTGTTATGTTGTTTTTTTTTAAAACTTTTTAAACATATTTTTAAATGTCTTATATCTTTGCTTTTGTCATGCACCTTGATGTAAAATCTGTCCTTAGATGAGAAATAAATATTCATAACATTGGTATCTTCAATATTTCTCTAAAAGATGAATTTACCAGTAATTTGGAAAATCAAATTGAATAAGATAAGAATCATCTATTCGGTTGAAAACATATTTCCATTTGAATTAAGTTTGTAGTAGCTAAAGAAAAAAACTGTTGCTTGACTAAGTTTGGCAAACATTGATATTTTTTTAAAATGTAGAATAATAACTTTGGGGCATGGTGGCTGATTAGTTAAGGGCTTGCCTTCCAAACCTAGGGTCCTGGGTTAAAATCTCGATGAAGACTGGGATTTTGAATTTCAGGATGTACCTAAAGGTAAAGGTAGTTGGTCATTGTGTTTGCCACATGACACCCTGCTTGTTAACGGCCAAAAAAGCAGATGACCCTATCATCATCTTCTGTATAGAGTGAAGGTCTGAAAGGGGAACCAGAAGATGAACTTTACATGTGCTTACACTTCTTAGCAATCATTTGTGGGAGATTAAGAAAAGGACAGTCTGATGTTTTTTTTTTTTTTTTCTTTTTTATGATGTTTTAATATAGAAAAAAAAAATCTATTTGAAGGAACATTCCATTCAAAGAATAAATGGCTTAAAATATTGTCTTAGACTTAAAATTCCTGTTCAGACTTATTTGGTGGCGATGTCTCTGTTTTGATATTAAATATTTTCTTCTTTGATTACATTAGTTAGTTAGAAGAAAAATAAACCCAGTTCACTGGCAATAAAATGATGGTAGCTATTTGCTTGTGTTTTTAATGTCAGGCTGCAATAATTGTACTGTAACATTCATCAAGAACAAATATTGACCTGGTAGATATTTCCTGAAGTGTTAGCTCCTCTTTATAATATTACAGATAATCAAAACATTAACAAAAGTAAAAAATCTTTGGTTCAACTGCTCAAATATTTCAAAATGATTTTTTTACATAATTTTTACTTTGCTAAAAAAGTGTTTTTTTCTTTTCTTCACGCATGTCAATTTGTTTGTTTTTTTTCTACTCTATATTTATATTGCTATATAGTTATTAAAAAAAATTAAATGTTATTGCCATTGGAAATGAAAATAGAACTTTTCCTTATCTTCTTAAAACATTTCTTTTATGGCCAGGTAAACTTATTGCAATACTTGTATAGTTTCCTCATTGTATTTGATGTTATAAATGACATTATTGTTGTTGTTGTTTTTCACTTTGTATATTCCTGTACTTCTGCTGGCTTAGACCTTTATATTTTTCCTTTTTGTTTATATTTTTATGTTTACATTCCATTAGAAGAATGTGTAGAAATGTCTTATTGACTAGACTTTTAGCGATACTTGTAAAATCTTTTGATAATTAGAATATACAATTTTTTAAAACATTTATGTGTGTACTGTGCTGTCCTTTGCTTTATGTGTTGATCCACATGTCAGCTTCTTAAGCAAATTTAATCATTAAATATCTGTGCTGCCATATTTTCATGCATATAACTCGCAGGTTATACAAGTTTTTTACAAACAGATGGCAGATGTGTGGGCGATATAAAGGTGCCAGGTTTACACAATGTATTTTACTTGTAAACATAGCAAAACGGAAACTATGGACATGCCAGTGGGTCTTTTATATCTCTTACAGTTTGTGGTTTTGAAATGTACATCAGAAAGCTTTATGAACATCTCAAAAACCTTCAGAAAACTAAATAGTACCCATTCAACAGAGAATCTTTAATATACCAATTTTAAAACGTTTAGACTAAAATGCATACAATACATCGACAATCAGTCACTGTCCTGGCTATAGTTTGTGAAGCCATTGAAACTTGTATCTTCACTGTTTTCTTCCAATAAGCGAAGCATGTTGGCAGCAGCAGTTGGGTTATCAATAGACTCTTGACTTGCAGGGAATATAAGGGTGCGGGTGTTACAATTTTGTTTGTTCCTATTTTGTAATTAATGCTGGGTGTATGTGGGATATATGCACAAAAATACGGTATTAACTATTAACATTTTTTTTTCTTTCCAGTTTTTCTCAGAAACTACTTTTAAACTAATAATTGGATTGCATATATGTGTTAGAACCATACTACAATATTTGAATTGACTTCTGGAGAATAGAAAGGACTTTCATAGGTCATCTTAACAAATAGTAATAAAATATATTTACAAAAGGCTTAAAGAGTGAACAGATTACTTTTCAGTGAGACATGTTGTTTTTAATCATTCTAATAACTGAAATCAGTCATTTGAATATTAACCTAGTTCCTTTGACCCAAGATGTCTTCCTGTTCTCATACCAGAGACTCATTATTTTTTTTAAAATAGAAGCTGCATATAGTTTGAGAATCTCAATTTTGTCAAGTGTAGAAATTGTTTGTATAGCAGGTGTAAGTATTGTATGGATGATCACTTTCTATGTCTTTATGTACATGCACATTCCATTGTTTTTTGTTTCAGTATAATCATGTTATGTTGTTGTTTTTTTACATTCACTTTTGAATCAAGTTTGAAATAAAAATGTTTCTTGAGCGTAAACTTTGTAACGGATATTTTATGAATGTTAGTGTGAAGATCAATTTATTTGAATGCTAGATGTGAAGAGCTTTTGTTTCGATGTAAAGATTAAGTTACTATAGGATTGTATTGATCAGACAATGCTCTTCTGAAATTATGATTTAGTGAAGATTTCTATTTCAAACATTTACTAAACACTCAAACAAGATCTTCATGCCGGAGATTCAAATACAACTGCTAATTTAACTAAAGAAGATCCTTCAACAATTAATACAAATCTTTAATTCTGGAACTAGGAATCACTTAAATAAAATACACAATGTACAATAAAATTATACAAGTTAACTATCTTCGTTCAAGCTTGTAATAAAACTAGATATAATAATAGTACTGGCTCCACAACTCAAAAAGACATGACTTTGACTCATTGAGATTCTTCATACAACTGACTTGTCTTTATTCCAAAACTTCTGCATCCGTAAATAAGCCATGCTAATCACATCATGATATCATAGCTGCTTCCTTTTATGGATTCAATCCATTCTGAGAATGCTGACTTAATTCGGAGAACGCTGGCTCGCTAGTTGCTAGGAGACGACTGCCAAGGACTAAAAATCAGCCATGTGACAGTTTATACAAGAATTTATTACAGCCTAGCATTAGTATGTATACTTTTTTAGGTGATATTTATCATCACAGCTCTAAAGGATATTTCACTATAACTTAGAACATAATAGCCATTTCTCTATGTGATATCCAAATCTTAAACATCAAACTTCAGCTTTAAGGATCATACAATGGCTACAGGTTTTTAGGGGATCATTAAGGTTTAGCTGGGGGACCATATATTTTACTTAACTACTGCAGATGAACCTAATATCTTCAAAATCAAGGAAAAATTTTTTTGACTTATTTTCAGTTGAAATACTAGCAGAAAAATTTTTCTTTTCACTGTGCATTAAAGTCTTTAATAAGATAATGGTTCTTTAGCAAGGAAGACAAAAGCAAATTAAACATTTATATATAGGTATTACATAACAAAAGAGATATAGACAAATGAAATGTCACAACTTTTTAATAACATCGTATTATAACAAGATTACACTTTCTATGTTTAATGAAAAACAAAAACATGGGGTGATAATAATGCAATGGGAAAATAATGAAAAACAAAAAAACAATTCAAATGATATTTGTCAGTTAAGTGTGTGACCTTGTAGTCTCACAAGTCCAGAAGATATAAATATACATTTTTGGCAGCAAACTTTTGATAGGACAATAAATTCCTATGACAATGTTCATACCTAACAGGTAAGAATTGAAATACATTTAGCCTCAACACTGATGGAAATGTTTTAATTATTATTTATGTGATTGTTTCACATTCAAAGAAAAATAGCCTTGATTCATTTTAGTTTATTTTAGTTGGAAATCACTTCAAAACCTAATTGCTTTTTTTCTTTTTTTGTCTCCTAATAAACCCATCTTTTTTTATAATAATAATAAATACATTCTTGAAACACTGATTAAGTTCAAGAATATTTTTTAATCATTATTATTTTTATAAATATTTAATGAATGGATGTCTATATGTTTTATTATTAAAATACTTAACATTTTTTTTAAACTCAATTTCTTTAAACATAAACAGACATACAGAAACAGTCTACGATATGAAACGTAAAATTAAAATTAAAACAATGTACAAAAAAAATTTTTATAAAGCAGTTTACAATTTCTTTTTATATCTCATTACAACAATAAGAGTTTTCTTAAATAAAGTTTGAAACTTGTGCCAACACAATTCTTGAAATAAAATGTTTACAATTTATCACAGCATAGAACACATTTGAACAATGTCACAAACTGAAGAGAAACATAAAAAAACACAAAATGGCAACTCTTAGGATGATATAACAATGTGGATTGGATAAAAAGGATAAGTCCAGCAGAATATAAAATATTGCAGTCGTCATTTCAACACAAATTCATTACTGTCTTATTTACATTTAACATAATTCATATTGGAAGTTTGTAAATATTACTATGTATATATATATGCCTACAGAACTGGCAAATGCTTAGTTTTTTTTCCATGGATGTGAAAAGAAGGCTAGCCACATTTGCATGCAGAATAAATGCTGTTCTGTTATATGGTACACAAAATTGAATCTCCATTTTACTTCATGGACTAGCATTCTTGTTACATCACAATATCAATATCTCAAAATTCTTACATTACTGGTGTAGTAAAGAACAACACCAGAAAATTCTAGAGAAAATAAATATGTTTGCAAATAAACTGTTAAAAAAAAAAAGAATGATTTATTAACCTTGTAGTATAAATTACAATTATTTATCATCCTTATCTAAGATGAATGGAATGGAATTAAAATTTTCTATTTTAATAATAATAATTTTATTTATAAAGCGCTGTTAACAAACAAAAATGTAGGCTCAAGGCGCTGTTAAAAACATATAAACACAAACATATGACATGATAAACTAATCTAAAAAAGTTCTAAACAAATAGGTCTTAATGTTCTTCTTAAAAGTGGCCTTTTTAAGAAGATTCTTTTTTTAAATTTAGCAAGAAATAGATACTTTGATAACATGCAGAATTTTCATAAGTTGAATCTCTAAGCAGTATTTTTGTGAAGGCCACTACCCTCCTTAAACTTCAATATAAATGCTCTTAATATTAATAAATCTAAAAACAAGTCATATTTGTGAAGAAAGAATTGAGAGTTCTTGTATATTTTACCTAATTTCTCTTTTTCCCCCACATATTTAATATTATTAATTTAATTAAAGGTTAACTTTCTATTTTTGAAATGTGGAGGCCCCAATGAATGAGTCAAACCTATAACCTAACATACACTTTGAAACCTGTGAACAAACTTCAGTTTTACTTCAGTTACCTGCCAAAAATCAAACTCTGAATTCGTAAATTTTAGTATAATGTTTAAAAAATACACAGAATTGATAAATACAATAAAATAAGAACCTGATTACGCTAATCCCTCAATCAAAAGTTGGGATTTGAAAAAAGTCTTCCAATCCTACATTTTAGAACATCTACAGTTGTCATCCAAGTAAGTCTTTGAGGTCATCACTTGTTAAAGATTTACTGGCTGAAGAGTTCTGCTGTGATGCCTGCATAGGTTGCATTATGCCAGACATGGGCCTAATGCCACCTCCCACCCAGCTTTGATTGACAGATGGACTTGCTGTAAAGGCTCCAAATGTGGGCTGCTGATAGTTGGGCATTGTGTTCTGTCCCCAGCTCTGGCTGTTAGACATGCCTCCTGCTCCAGTCATGCCCAATGATGGTCGCGGTGCCATGCCTGGCTGCGAGGCTGTCCACATGCCTGTGGACTGGCCCATTTGGTTCACTGGTACCTTTTTAGCAGAGGATGGTGTGGTCAGCAGATTGTCAAAGGAGGAGAGGTCAACCTTAGGCTTTTCAGCTGAAGGAAAAGATGTGTTTGATGAAGATAATGACGACTGTGGCGTCATGTACTGTGAGTTGGTTGAGGACGCAGATCCCCAGTTAACTCCTGAACCCATACCTGTTGAGCCTGGCCAGTTAGCTCCTCCAGATGTGGACATGGGAGTTCCAGCTGGGGAACCAATATTACTACCAGAGCTAGACTTTGAACTCATGCTCAGGTTACGCATGTTGGAATCCATCAATGTAGAGGTCAGGTCCCGTGGACCAGAAGATGGAGCAACTGAACTTGGCTTACTAGTAGATTGGGTCTTTGACTGAGGAGCTAGCTGTGGCTGGGACTTCAGCGCTTTCTCCTGTTCTTGTTGCTTAGCCAGTTTTTGCTTTTCTTCCAATGACAGCGTCGCCTGCAATAGGTTAAAAAATAAATAAAATAGTATAAAACCAAAAGAAAAGTAAAAATGTATTTCTTAAAGAAAAAAAAAATCTTATTTTAACTATTTTTATAAATACATGTTGCTCAGTATATTTATTAGTCTAGGCTCAATGCTAGGTAGCTAAAACTAATGCCAAAAAAAAAAATTGGTATAAAAGGTTCAACAAAAAAAAATTTTTTTTGTAATAAGTCATTAACTCTTTGACCTCGCAACGACGCTCCCATAGTTGATTCTATCCAGATATAAAGCTATAAATTCCATCCAAACGTGGAAAATAATTTCGGTGTCAAAGAGTTAAATTCACCAAATATTTAAGTACAGTTATACAAAAATATACATAATATGAAAATAAATGTGTGAAAACATTGTATTTCATTATGTGCATAACATTTGAGGCAAAACTGTTTCTGGGTTTATCTTACCACATTTAGTGATCCTATAACTAGGTTATATTAGTCTCTGGATTACTCTAACCACTTTTAATGATCCTATAAATTTAGTTATTTTTAGTTAAGTGGAATGTGGTAATTCAGTAACAAAAAATAAGGAAGAGAGAGTCTTGAATTTGGATGTTGGTGAAATCAGACAGCTACAACTAGTTTTGCTTGGCCATTGAACTAGCCACACAGCACCTTTGTACTAAAAAACACTTAGCATAAAAGTGGCATTGTGCAAGCACTACACTTACTTTTATAAAAATAAATAAGAAATCTATTGAAACTTAAACTGTTTTAAAGAAAATTTGATTACCTTCTTTGGTGTAACATTGACCCCAGAGTTCACTTCTGGAGTAGAGCTGGCATTGACCTTCATACTTTCCCCACCTCCTCCACCTCCAAAGCCAATACCAGACCAAAATTTGTCCATCTGAAATACAATTATGACTATATATGTCAATCATATTTCTGACATAGTTCTTAATGTTATGGCATCAATAAATGATAAATTATCCATTTCTGTAATGCAATAAGAATTATGAGCAATAAGAACTACTTAATTTAAAATGTTATTGACGTTCTGTAAAAAAAAACATAGCTATAAACTATTCTGCTTTTGACTATCTCAATATCATCTGAATCAGTCATGCAGTTTAGAAGTAAATGAAACCAGACATTTCAAAGTAAAATTTCCTTTATGCCATAATCATAGATTAAATATAATAATAAAATTTTTTTTTTCTAAATTTCAAAATAAGAGCTAAAATTGAAAAGCTCTATCTAAAAAAGCTGTCATTAAGAGATAGTATAAATCAGTGATGCCCAACCTAATTTAACTTGCAGGCCATTGACACTCGTGTTGTGGGCCATGTCAAAAAAAAAGATACATTGGCCGAAACGAATAAGAAATTGACCTGGAACTGCTTTATTAAGAATCCATGGATGACGTATCATTACTTACATTAATTGAGGGGATATTTGATATTAAAATTTTTTTTTTACGTGTCAGGAAATGGCTTCACCTTGCTGATAAAAATGTGAGTAATATTGTAGACAGCTTTACAACCAACTCATTTTATTTATTTTTTTCCGGAGGGGGGAAGGAATATTATCATAAATTCTCCAATGTCTTGGCGTACGATTTTTTATTCCTGTCTAAAATAAAGAATGTTGACAAATTTGTTTCATAATACCATGTAATGTAGGTGAAACTGGGCATCACTTGTATAAATGGTCTTATAATTCAAATGATTTGTTAAAATAATACATGAAACGCATGAGTTTTCAAAAAAAGAGATAAAAAAAAAGGTTGATAAACTTACAAATGTCTTTCCATCTCCTTGTTTCCCAAAACTTCCATTCTGTCCAACTATTTGACTTATTTCTAAAGTTCTAAATAGAAAACAAAAATAAATAAAATACATTATTAACTGAAATTTGTTACCAGTACCTCTTGTAAAACACTATTGTTTATTCCATTTGTTGTTTTATAAAAAGCAAAATTTGGTCTTTGTAGATGTCATCACCAATGAGGAGATAAGAAACAGGATTACAAAGGTGGGCTCTAACAATGACCTACTTACCACTGTAAAAAAAAAAAAAAACGCAAATAAAACCTTTGTGGCCTCAATCCTCTTAACGACATTCCTTCAGGGGACACCACCAGGACAAAGAAGAAGAGGCAGACAGAGAAAGCAATGGGAAGACAACATTAAAGAATGGATGGGTTTGTCATTGAAAGAGATTCTATTCAAGACAAATGACAGGAATGGAGAAAGAAGGTCATCAGATCATGTGTAGTGCCCCAACAGTTCAACAGACTAAGGTATAGGTGAAGGTGATGTACTAAATAGTAACAACTTTACTTGTGTTCCTGTTGTATCTGGTCCAATTGTTCCAGTTTAGTTCTGTGTTCTGTCTCAACTTTGGACAACATTTCTTTGACCACACCCATGTAGGCATTAAACTGTAAGGGCAAGACAACAACAGATATCAGTCATTAGGTTTTCATCATTTCCTAGAGGAGAACTGCCTTTATTTTAGTTAAGTCTAGGGCATGTCTCTACTAAATAAAACCAGAGAGGATGCATATTCTATTATGGCGTAACCAAGAGTTAACATTTTAGTTTTATGTTCTTATTTGATTTTTAATAAACCCTAATGCTTTGTTTGATTTCTTAATAGTTTCATCAATATGGGGATTCCATGACAGTTTTTCATTTATTATAACACCTAGATATCACAAAAGCTACTTCAATTAACATGTTCCCATGGCAAATTAACTGGGTAACAATTTTAAATATTTTCTTCTGGAAACTTTCCCTGAATAGAAGTTTTCTTATAAATGGAAATTACCTCTCTTCCCAGACTTCAATTCAATTTCTCAAATTACTCACATATTCTTATTAATATGTTAAAACAAAAAAAAGGGAACTAAAAAGAAGGAAGTATCTGTATTCTGTTAACATTGGTGCACAGCTCATTACACTGTTAAGATTTCAGACTGCTCATGCCATAGTGAAGTCCCAGTTACCTGGTTTAAATTTAAATTGTTGTCTATACAAAGTGGAATCAAGAAAGGCAGCACTTTGTTTGCCATGACATCTTTGGTGATACCAAGCTTTGGCTCCGACAGGGCCACTTTATGGATGCCTGCAACAAAAACAACATTTATTATATTTTTTTTTTTGCCAACAAATATTAACCAGACTTGTGAAAACAAGAAAAAAAGCTACACTATTGAAACATCAAATTTCCTGGTCCTAAACTGCTTAGATTTGTTTAAATTAATAGTAAATAGTATAAACTTATGAACAATCATTTTCAAATGACTAGTTGCAGATTACTAGGACAAGGTCAAAGACAACTAAATTTGTTTCATTCAAATGTAAATACTCCACCTAAGATACTCATCAGTACAGCTGGCTCCCTAGAAGGAATCTCTCTCAGAAATGGAAGGATTTCATCCAAGACAAACCACTTGTCCATCTGGTCCATCAATTTACCAATACACAGCAGACAGTTCACACGCACCTGAAACAATACCATACAACGAGAGAAACTAAGTTTACTTTCTACCATACCTTTTAAATTAGCTTTATTGGGATTAAACTTTTTTGAGTAAGTCTCAGCTGAGTGTTAGGGAGAAGAAGAGCTATGCTACTGGTGTCATTTCTCAAAGTGGCTAGGGAGAAGAAGAGCTATGCTACTGGTGTCATTTCTCAAATATGCTAGGGAGAAGAAGAGCTATGCTACTGGTGTCATTTCACAAAGTTGCTAGGGAGAAGAAGACCTACGCTACTGGTGTCATTTCACAAAGTTGCTAGGGAGAAGAAGACCTACGCTACTGGTGTCATTTCTCAAAGTGGCTAGGGAGAAGAAGAGCTACGCTACTGGTGTCATTTCAC
>JADKLZ010009698.1:2689-18147 GCA_021533235.1 Biomphalaria straminea | reverse complement strand
TTAAGAAAAGGGAAACTACTAGAGCTTCTGCTTCATTGCACATCAGTTAAGGCCTTTTGTGAGTTAATCATTGGGTAAAAACGGTGCTATAGTAATCCTGTATCGGCTTGGTTATCAAACTGTATCATTACTGTTTCTCAGGATTACCTGGATGGAGATGGATGGAGCACACTACTGTGATATCAACAACATTCTGTCTTAATATTCTAGCCCAGGCTTCATTTCAGTAATGACTGACCAGGCCATTAACATTTTATAGTATAGCTTACCAATAATGGTATGCCAGTTGCCATCACAAAGATAAAATTTGGATGAAGGTTTATATCTGGCAGTAATAGGACCAGCTCCATTGTCCACAGTGAAGACAATCTGGTCAAAAGTAAGAGATATGCTTATGTTACATAAATTGAATCAAAGAAGTATTCATTCAATATAAAAATTATATTACAATCATTTCTTAAATTTTCTTTATCATATACAGTGACAACAACCTTTCTGAAATGAAATCAAAACCAAACTTAAATATTTTTTTTGAATTCCTAATAATAATAATAATAATAATTTTTATTATCCTTGGCACACATAAACAAACAAAAATGCTGTATACTCTTTACTAGTACCGAACAGCCAGAGCCAAGATATGGTTAGCCCAGAGCCAAGAAATTAGCAGACCAGAGCCAAGACATCACCAGAACAGGGCCAGGACATTATCAAAATAAACCAAAGACATCATCAGACCAGGGCCAAGACATTATCAGACCAAAGCCAAGACATTATAAGAACAGTGCCAGGGCTATTAAACACAAACTTGGGTTTAAAAAAATGAATTTTACTTTTCAAAGTATCATTTTATTTGCTTGCTATTGTATAACCAAAGGCATATGACATATAGGCCTCATCCTGACTCTGTTTTCAACAAAAAGTATTGTCTTGCAATGTTATTTACTTCCTTCTTTTATTCCTGGTGGAAGCACTATGGACACTCATGTTAAACAGAAATACCTAACAAGAAAACAAAGGTTTGACTTACATCTCCTCCTGTCATCTGCAGTACAGCATAGTCAGTCTTGTTGTGTACAGAAAGTAAAACACCTTCCAGAGTTCTGGGCCTTATTTTTAACTGAATGTCCATGTTGATGTGAACTTTGAACCTATCAGCTGGGGAGAAAGAAAGGAATATCACCAATCAGAATTTGTCTCACTCATTTGTTAATTTTTTTTGGAAAACTCATCCTTGTGACCTGATATAACTTTCATTTAAAAGCATTTTTAATTAACTATAGATGACTTCCTATTCATATTTTGCCATGATGCTCCTTCCATGCATCACCCTTAACCATTTAACAAAAGGTAATGATCCTCTTTGTATAAAACAAAACAAAGCAAGACTTCTGATTTGAAATGTACAATTTATCACCCAAAATAAAGCTAGATGTCAAGTAGAAGTTTAAATTTAACAGAAGTGTTGAAAATTTCTTTTTTAAACCCACTTTTGACATTCAGTGGGAGCCTGTGCCAATCTCCCAGACCCCTTTGCTGACTAAGGAAGCATGAAGAAATTATTTTTTGCCACAGGTAAATGTTTGTGAAACAATACACTAAAATAAAGAATAGTGGCATACAGCATCACTTCTAATTATCATGTTTAATATAATAGCATCACTTCTAATTATCATGTTTATCCCAAAGTGTCACCTTATATTTATCATAGGAAAATATTTTTTTAACACAAGATTAATTCAAGCTTCAATTTTATAAACTTGTAATTACTGCAGTAATTAAATATTCATTTCTACTTCTCAACTGTCCTAAGAGTTGAGTCTATAACTCTTGGAACTTTTAGACCCATGGAAGCTTGCTGCCATCTGCTTTTCTGAACAAACATTTGACTGGTAAAGATCCAAGCAGATGTAAATTATTACATCCCAATGGCTAGTATCCCAGGACAATTGGATTAGAAGCAAGGCCAAAGGTCGAGGACACAGTGGGAACACTACCATGCTCATTCACTGTACCACATCAGCCATTCAGGTGTACACCATTAAAAGCAGTCCCTTGAGTAGCGGTGTGTAAATGTTTCTTGGGGCTTCTTTCATCCCTGCCAGTGGTCCTTAGGGACCCCAGCGGAACTTATTGCATTTTTGTAATATAATCTTAGATCTTTAATATAATAGCAAATCTAGAAAAATATTTAGAAAAAAATAGAAGTAAATAAAAAAATAAAATAAGTAAAATAATAGAGAAAAAAAAGAAAGTCTTTCTCTCTACCTGGAATCAGGTAGCCTCCATTAATACCAAAGTATGCTCCAGACTCATCAAAACTAGAACAATCTGTAGTGTTAACATTTCGTACAGGTTGTGGAAAAGGTCTGTGGTCTAAGATGAGGTCTTTAATGCATCCAAGGAATCCAGTATAAGACACGTTCTGAAAGAGCAGAAATGCATTCATATTAAAACATTTTACAGAGAAAATCTTAAAAAATGTGTGAACTTTTAAGGTACCAGTACCAGGTATACTGCATATTATATTTACCTTCAAATTTCGTAAAGCATTTCTAATCTCATTTTCTGGAAGACCTCCAACATATGATGGATCAATAATATTAAGTACTTTTAATGTCCTCTTACTTGAACTTTCAATTCTAAACATTCCATCTATGAACATTGTTCCTTCTTTACCTACTCGAACAACTTTTACCTGGGAATGAGAACAGATAAAAACTTTAGACAAAATTAAAGAAAAGAAGCAAATCCAAATAAGCTTATTAAAAGAGTAATTCTAAGCTATTGGAACATATATAATGGATCTCTTTAACTATGGTCAAGGAATATATAATGTAACTCTGGTGGTGCTGTTGCAATGTGGCTAAAAAGCAAAGGTTGTTGATTCAGAATTGGTTTGTTTAATAATAATAATAATTTAATAATAATTTTTTATTTATAAAGCGCTGTTAACAAACAAAAATGTAGACACAAGGCGCTGTAAAAACATTACAAACACAAACATGTAAAATGACAAACTAATCTAAAAAAGTTTTAAACAAATAAGTCTCAATGTTCTTCTTAAAAGTGGTGTAGCAAGTTGTTTGTCTTAGATCAATGGGGAGTGAGTTCCAAACCTTTGGTCCGTGAACTGAAAAAGCCCGGTGACCGTAGCTTTTGAGGGAAAAACGTGGCACCACTAAAAGCGTTGAGTCCATTGAGCGTAGGGCTCTCTGGGGGACATAAGGAGTAATTAGTTCGCTATTGAATTCTTGCTTTCACGGGAAGCCAATGTAGCGCTCGCAAGAGCGTAGTAGCAGAATCTCGTCTTGTTTTTTTAAGAACTATTCGTGCGGCGTTGTTCTGAATACGTTGCAGCTTGGCTATTTTGTCATCAGGTATACCTGCTAGTACGGCGTTGCAATAGTCAAGGCGGGAGAGTATGAATGCCACAGCTAGCGTTTTTTGTTGACTCCGTTGTTAGATATGGTCGGATCTGGCCTAATCTGCACAGCTGCAGATAAAGACCCTTGCAGAGCTGTCTTATGTGTGGGTCGAAAGATAGTGTTGAGTCAAAGAAAACTCCAAGATTCCGCACTACATGGACATAAGAAACCTGGCAGTTCGTGATAAAAAGAGAATCTGTGCTCTCGACTTTAGAGACGTTGTTCCGAGTGCCAATCTTGATTATTTCTGTCTTGTCTTCATTCATCTTGAGCTTATTCTCAACCATCCAATCGCTCACCCTTGCAACGATACCACTGATTTTTTCTGCCAGATGCGACACCTCTGAGGGTACTGAGGAATCGTATAACTGTGAGTCATCGGCAAAAAAGTGGTATAAGATGCCTGTTGGCCGTATGACACCGCTGAGTGGATATGTATACATAGTGAACAGTACTGGGCCTAGAACTGATCCTTGGGGTACCCCGTACTTCAAGAGTAAGCTTGTTGATTCTGTCCCATTTACAACGACACTCTGGGTGCGTTCAGTCAGGTAGGATCCAAGCCACTTTAGGACGATTCCTGCTAAACCAAAAGTGGCAGAGAATCTGGCCATCATAATTTCATGGTCAAGCGTATCAAAAGCTGCAGACAAGTCCAGCATGGAAAGAATTGATATGTGGCCTATGTCGGAATTGTGAAGTAAGTCGTTTAGTACCCTGACCACTGCTGTCTCTGTGCTACGGCACTTCCTATATGCAGATTGAAATTCTTCCAAGAGACAGTACTGTTCAAGATGAGAAAGAATTTGCGCTAACACGATGCGCTCCAGAAGCTTTGACAGGAAGGGGAGATTTGATAACGGACGATAGTTTTTTAGACATTCCGGGTCAAGACTGGATTTCTTCAATAAGGGCCTGACAAGTGCATGCTTAAATTGCTGTGGTACAATGCCTGAAGTCAGTGAAGAGTTCACAATGTTAGTAATTGTGGGTACAAGCTCATCTAAACATTCAAGGAGCAAAGAAGTTGGAATGGGATCAAGGTCACATGACTTATTTGGCATCTTTAAAATAGTACTTTTGACATAATCTTCAGATACACGCTGAAACTCGCAAAAAGGAGAATTTTGAAAGATTGGAGAGTAGTAAGCTGTGTTGAGTGGGAGGGCATGTCATTTCTGATCTGCTCAATCTTGTTGATGAAGAATCTATTGAAGGAATCAGGGAGTTCAGATACTGGGATAGATGACGGCAAACGTTCGTTATTTGCTCCCCCTAACATTTCAGCGGTGATTCTAAATAGCTCCTTTGAAGAATCAGAAGTTTCGATTTTTTCTAGAATATGACTAGCTTTTGCATCTCTAATCATACGGTTCACCTTGTTTTTTTCTAGGATGTATATTTGTCGATGTATTGTCAGACCTGTCTTTTGAAATGTACGTTCGGCATGTCGGCGAATAAGTTTGTCAGTCTTTATGTCTTGCGTCATCCAGGGTGCAGACAGCCTAACTGAGACTGTACGAGTGACAAGAGGTGCATGGCTGTCCAGCAACTTTTTCAAGCAAGAATTGTAATCGCTCAGAACGTCTGTGTTGCTCTGTTGCAACAGCAAAGAGGTCACGTCCATTTTGAATGAGGCAATGTCTATGGCTTTAAGTTTACGGGAAGTCACATTTTTCTTTGGCCTTTTTGCTTTTGATAGGCGCATTTCAAACTGTACAACAAAATGATCTGACAAGCCAGGATCTAATACATTGAGATTGGCTATAAGTTCACTTGCATTTGTAACAATCCAGTCGAGAGTATGGCCTTTGACGTGTTTCGGAACATTTATCAGTTGGTCCAAGTTGCGATCCTGAAGCGCATTTTTCATCGACACCGCGTATGTCTCAATTTCACTGTCAAAATGCAAGTTCACATCGCCTATGACAAATAGATCCTTTGTCGCAATGTGACTGTCAAGGAGGTCTTGAAATTCTTCGATGAAAACTTTTGTTGTCAATTTATTTCTCTTGCTTGGTGGTGGGCGGTACAAGAAAATAAAAGTCAGTGTTCTACTGTGGTGGGAGAGGGGAAACTCGCACATCTCAAAGGTGGTGTACGTTGAGCTGTCAGGTCTTATTGTTATGCACTTGGCAAAACTATCTCTGTACAATATTGCTAGACCCCCTCCGCTGCCTGTTTTTCGAGGTAGACTCTTTAAAATAAAGCCTGGTGGCGTTAGCTCAATGGTTTTGGACTCATCACAAACTTCTTTAAACCATGTCTCACTGAGGAAGGCGATGTCGTAGTTATCATCAATGATGGTTTCTGCAAGCTCAAGAGCTTTGTTACTGCATGACTGGGCGTTTAGGTGCATTACTTTAAGCAGACTGGAGGATGAAGGACATCTGACCTTTGTGGTGTGAGGAGTAATAGGGTTGGGGTGGTTAAAAACACAGTTGTGTAGGGAACTGCTGAACTCTGTAGTAGAAGAAATGACAGGGGTTGGGGAGTTAACTACACGGTTAAGAGTCCTGGTAACTGTGTGACGTGTGTCCGTTGGGTAGAACTGGGGTAGGTTATACCACATACGAATAAGACGCCCAGCCCTAGACCCACGAACTGTCGGCAGTTTCCGCCCGATGCCAAGTCAACGAATATTTCGGAAAACCTCACCATCTAGTCGTTGTTCCAGTAACACACATGTGCGTCCAATGTGACGTAGTAGATTTGAATCCATGACTCCAGTACGGCGACTTGACACACTAGCAATGATGATACACAGGTTTGCGTTGCGACTGCTATGTAGTGGCCACGGTACGGTTTTACCAAGCACATCAATCCCTCGGGCTATGAGTATCGCTCTGTCACTGTTATCTAGATGCTTGTTAAACTAAAGGATAATAAAGGAATACGAAAATGAAAACTAATTAAAATTAATAAACGTGACATAAATCTATCGAACTAAATAACCAATCTATAGAAGAAAACTACACAAATCTAATGGTATAAGAAAGATCACTTAGCTTTAGAAAATAGCAACACAAAAATCCTCCAAAACGAGAGACGAAAAAACACGACTGCTGCCTGCTGGCGCAACACACAAAATTTGAATTTGAAGATTATGGTTTAGTGTTTTATGTATAATTGCTACTTTACTTTTGAGTCTTCTGTCCTAAAGGCTTTCTAAATTTAGTGATTTTGCCAAAGGTGGTTTTTTTTTCTTCTTTATGACCACGTTTAGTCACAGGAGATTCTGTCCTTATTAAAGTTTTAAGTAGAATAAGTCTACAAACTATCAAAACTTTGGGGAACAATGTTTAATTAATGAAAATTTAGTTATGGGAACAAATGTTTAATTTAGTGAAAAAGGTAAGTCATTAGTGTGACATTACTTACAATGTGCCATTCATTATCATTATATGTCTGTGTGCTGGACATAAAGGCACGTCCACTTCCTAAGTTAAATCCAAAGCATACTTTCCCCTTGAGCATGAAGATAGTAAGATGATCGACATGTTTCTTGTCTGCAGTGTAAAATATAACGCCATCAGGTGCTGATGTCCTAAAGGTAGCTTCGATTGTATTGGGCCTGCTATGTAACAAGAGAAGATGTAATTGAGAATTACAACTTAACATTGCATAAAATAAACTTATAGAATTAAGACTGTTTAAAAACTTGAAAACATAACAACACAGCATCGAAAACTTATTTGTTTTTTTTCAGAATACTTGTTAGCATAAGTAAATACAGAATATACAGTTTGCATTATCTTCCTTTAGGTTGAAAAACTTTTTTTTATCAAAACCAAGAGAAGATCAAGCCATCAGTATGTTAATATCCATTATCTTGTCTTGCTAAACATTTTTTTTCTGAATAACTCAAAACTTTTCAAGGAAGTAGACAAAATGTACAACAATGATGATCTCAAATTGTTTATATCATAACAATAATGCAGACACTAAAATATTACAAAAAATCTTAATAAGTTCCAAACCACTTCAGTCAAGTACAATTTCATTCACTTTCGTTGAGGGATTATGGGCATGACATGGCCTAAATGGTGCTGAGGTGCCAAAACCCCAAAATATCAAATACCAAACTACTGGTTCATTATTTTTATTGATTCTTGTATTGCCAGTAAAAAGAAATAATTGTGCAAAATTTCAGCCTGATCCCAGATTGGGAGTTGGAGAAATAACATGTACAAACTTTCTTTTTTTCCATATAGACAGATTGAGTTGATATAAGCCTATAAGCATTATACAAAAATATTTTATCACCAGATATCTGTTCATAAGAATGCAATGTAGATTTGATCACACTCACCCAACTTTCAACAAACCCAATTTCACATATTCTGATCGGCTGCTAATGGTCAGTCCATATCTTGTGCCTGAAACACTATCTATTATCCTGTTGTCACTACTTGTAGGTGGTAACGCACATTTGCAAACTGGAGTTAAATCTGGGAAAAAAAAAAAGATGTAAAACAAATATGACATTCTTCTCTCCCATTGTTAATATGTGATATGTGAGTTTCAGCCCTTAGTTATTGCGAGTTATGAATCTTGTGTTGTGATTACGTTTGTTCTGCCCAAGATGGCGTCTAAGGATGACTGAATAAAAGTGTTTAGTCCTATATCGATATAGTTGCGTTGTTTCTTCAATTCACACTTAACACCCATCCACATAGATAACCACAAAATATTCTTATTATCCCTAGAGCATATAACAATCTGAATATCTTTATATCTGTATTCTATGAAGACAACTAAATCTGAAGTTCCTATTACCTTACTATATGGCAGTGGTTCTCAACCTTTTAAGCTTGGTGACCACTTTTACTATTTCAAAATGTGAGGCGACCCCCCACCAATAAAACACAAGATACAGAAATTTTACAAAGAGAATTAGATGAATTACAGAAATGGGAATCAAATTGGAGCATGTCTTTCCATCCAGAAAAATGTCAGTTTTTAAGAGTAACAAAAAAACTAAAACAAATTAATTCCACTTATCATATTCATGGTAAACCAGTAACAAAGACTAAAAACGCAAAATACCTAGGTGTTATAATAAATGAAAAACTGTCATGGAATCCCCATATTGATGAAACTATCAAAGAAATCAAACAAAGCATTAGGGTTTATTAAAAGAAATTTCTATATAAATGAAATAAGAAAATAAAACTAAAATGCTATTGAACCTTGGTTAGGTCAATAATAGAATATGCATCCTCTGTTTGGGACCCCTCAACTCAAGAAAACATTAAGAAACTGGAGCAGACACAAAATAGAGCAGTGAGATTCATAACAAACGAATATTCACATTTGACTAGAGTAACACCTATAGTAAAATCACTAAATTTAGAAAGCCTTCAGGATAGAAGACTCAAAAGTAAAGTAGCAATTATACACAAAACACTGAACCATAATCTTCAAAAACAAAACTTAATAAAATACTCAGAAAGACACAAAGATAAAGGCACATTCCTGGTTCTATATGCTAGGACAAATCTGTACAAATGCTCTTTCTTCCCTAGTGCCATTAGACCATCGAATGGGTTGCCTGAGATAGACAGGAAAACCAGAGACTTGGCAGAATTTAAGTCACTGGTTAATATGTATGACTGAATGCATGACACGTAGGACATAATCATCTCCTTTTTTGAAGTAAAGTCTGTATTATATAAGTTAAGAAAAGACACACTGAGAATGTCAATTCCTGCTTGGACTACTGAAGTAAAACCAAACCTTAAATACATCAACAAAATAGTATCTGTTCTCCATGTTTATTTGTGATAGGTCCATTGTCATGGGTTGTTTTATGATAGAAATATTTTACTTTAATAACATGGACTATTAAACGACAAAATATTATTAACTGAAAACAAAAAAAAACAACATGTTTTTGATGTTCTTGGGTGACCCCGGCAAATTGTCAATCAACCCCCAAAAGGGTTGCAATCAACAGCTCTAAGGGCCCTTTTTGGGCCAATGTTAACCTCTGGGTACTATCATGGGGCCCAGATGGAGCAAACTTCAAGGGGCCTTAAAGGGCCAAACACAATGGCCCTAATCGAAGGTGTATGTTGAACCAAGCAAGCCCTTAGAGGTAAGCTTGGGCTCAGGGGGCCCAGATGAAAAACTCTTAGGGACAGTAAGGGGCATACATTGAAAAGCCTGAAAGGGCTATATCTCATGGGCTCCATTTGGGGGATGAAAATTGGTCCAAACAACAGGGGTCCTCAAGGTTTAAGAACCCATATTGGAACAACGATAATCCCCGAAATAGGGGCCAAGGCAACCTCTAAGGGCAACCTTTTAATATTTTGATTACGATTTAAATTTAAAAAGTTGAGATCTAATAATTGGTGTACTATAATTCTTATCCACATCTAACTGAACCTATTGATGTTGTCGTTGTGCCAGTGACCACAACAATCTGCGTTGCCCTCAAATGCTAAACAGCTCATAATAACAATACACATAAGACAATAAGGCAGTTTGACACACCAATTAGACCAGTACAGATCAGTTCATAATGTGACAATTACTGACAATAACAATACACAAGAAACAAAACACAATCAATAAATCAGTCACTATCATCACTATGACTATGTGACTATGTCTATTATTATTAGACTATAAAATAAATCTAAACACTCTACCTGCTATTTCTACTGGGAAGTCAGTCAAAGATATTCCTTTACTTTCTTTTAGGCTAGCCAAGTTCTGAAATATAAAGATAAGATACAGTGATGTAGATCTAATTATAGTATTCATTTTAGCAAGCCCTAACTTCAAGATATAGAATCTAGATAGATCTAGATTCTAATATTGTTGCTCTTAAATTTAAACTCTATGCACAGTGAGAAAATAGTCGATTTTGCCCAAAAAAAAATCGATTTTTTGTTTTTCTCATATTCCTTTACAAAATTTAGATCTATGTAATATGCAAATTTTTAATAAAACTTTTACATATCTAATATTTAATGACTATAATTTAACTTTCCTACAAGCGAAAAAATGAAGTTTTGATTGAAGTCCCTACTTTTTAAAGTATTCTACAGTATGGAAACCGTAATGTAATCAACTTGATCTTGGTATCGATTTGAAACTTTTTTTGTGCATGCATGTGACCTTAGATTTATAAGCTATAAATAACTTTTACAACTAGTACAAAACGTATTAAACATGACATAGATCTAGATCTAGATCTATATTATACCATGTAAATTTATACCTAGACGGGACATGGAGACTTTTTAAAACTACAAAAAAAATGTCGTGAACATTTTTTAAAAGTTGGATCAATGGAAACACACAAGAAATGGCTTTGTTTCATATATTTGCGTAAATATCTGAAAAATGATTTTGCATTATTTCTAAACTTTGAAAACTAAAGATCACTACTTATCTAAGATTTATAGGGGCGACTCCCCTTTGCGCCCAAAAAAGGATTCGAGTTTACCTACATATATAGAGGCCCATCAGCGAAATGGCATAAAAAGCGAACACCTCCCCGTATTTTTATTCGCTCTAATTTATTTCGAAAGTAACTGCTGAACTAATAAATTGGTATTACAAAGACTCCATTTTTCTATATTTCCCACATACCGGTATTCACTTTTATTTTCCCTCATACAATAAAGCATAGCTGAATGTCAAAGTTGACATGTATGGAAATTTCATTGTCAAAACGTTTCAGTATAAACGAGAATAGGTCCGAACTTAAGGCGATTTTAAAGCACCAATGGACATCGGCCGAAAAAAATCGCATATTATGCTTCTAAATAGATGAGGAAATAGTTAGCTAGAATAGCCAAGGCCATTCATTCCGTTGAAAATAAAATATTATGGGGTGTTCGTTTAAAATGACCTTTTAACTGAAAACCTATTCAGCGAACACCCCTATGACTTACTTGACTTAATCCTGTGTACTCCCAGGGGAGCATAGGGCCGCAACCACACCTCTCCACCGAACTCGGTTCTGAGCAGCTTTCTTCATCTGCTCCCATGTCATTCCAGTACCCTCAGCTTCACTGATGACTGACCTCTTCCAGGTTTGCTTGGGTCTGCCCACTTTCCTCTTTCCTTGTGGATTCCAGTCAAGAGCCTGCCTATACAAGAGCCTGTCAAGAACACCCCTATAATAAGCTTAAAAAGCAATTAATGATAATTTAGTGACTGATTTAATCTGTTTTTCTTTTTGTCTTATCTATTGTTATTGTTTGTAAACTGAAATACCTTTTGTTACTCATTAATGATATTAATATGTGTATAAATGTTTAAAAGAAGTGCATAATTCATTTTCACAGGGTTCCCCCACCATTATGACATTAGGATTTCAGGAGTTTTCCAGGAGAAAATATTCGATTTCAGCAGCGGAAAAAACGAGAACTATATATATATATTTAGTAATAAGTATAAGAATTACTATGTATAATATTACAATATCTCTACTGAGCCTTTCGTCTCCACACCCGAAACCCAAGCTGTTGTAGATTTGCCTCCAAACATCATCAATCCATCGTATTCGGGATCTGCCTTTGGGTCAATCATCGCGCGCGTGTGTGGAAGGGGGAGCGGAGATGGAGTTGATGGTGATATATTGCACTGAACATGTGTTCCTTATCTTATCTTATCTTATCTTATACAATACAGACGTTACTTCAAAAAAGAAGATGATTACGTCCTATGCGTCATGCATTCAGTCATGCATATTAACCAATGACTTAAATTCTGCCAAGTCACTGGTTTTCCTGGCTAGCTCAGGCAATCCTTTCCATGCTCTAATAGCTCTAGGGTAGAAGGAGCGTTTGTACAAATTTGTCCTAGCATATGGTACGAAAAATGTGTCCGATAATATATGTCCATAGGTAGTAAATATAGTTCGTCCATCGTGGTTCGATGATGACCACTTTGTCATCCAGGGGGCTGAGGGCTTTGCACTGGGGTTTTATGCCTCCTCATGTGGCTGGTGAGACCTATGCGAGCCCGGAATGTTCGGCCGCACACTGGGCAGGTAATTCCAGCTGGAGCTAGTGTCATTTGCCTTGCTTTTCTTCTCTGACGTTTTTCTTTCGCCAGCATTGTTCTTTTTTCCTCAGCAACCTGTGAGCCGGATCTCACAGCGCGGCGCCATGATGCTCTGCCATGTGCCTCTGTCTCCCAGGTGCCTGGATCAATGTTGAACTCCTTTAGAGAAGCTTTGAGGGTGTCCCTGAAGCGCTTTCTTTGACCACCTTTCGAGCGCTTTCCTTCACTTAATTGGCCAAACATGAGACGTTTTGGGATGCGGTGGTCCTCCATTCTGCATACGTGTCCTGCCCATCACAGCTGGGACTGCATCAGGATTGTGTGGATGCTTTGCAGACCCGCTCTTTGAAGGACTTCAGTATCTGGCATTTTGTCTTGCCATTTGACATTTAGTATTTTTCTCAGACATGTCATGTGAAAGTGATTTAGTTTCTTAGCATGTCTTCTGTATACTGTTCATGTTTCTGAGGCATAGAGCAATGTAGGGAGGATGACGGCTCGGTAAACCCCTAGCTTTGTGTTTGTGGTGATTGTGAAGTTATGATGAGATAAACACGAAAATCATTTTTTCGATCACAGTTTTTTTTTATATTTTCTATAGTCCATTTTCAACACATAAAACCGCATAACTTTGCTCCTATATAACATAGAAAGATAAATTTGGTATCATTGTAATTCTCTCAGCAAGCTCTACATAACTAGATAGTTTCTGTTGTTATATATTTATTTTGAATTTTTTGTCAAAGTACCTATACTCAAATACTGTTCTTCAGCTTACTGCAGTAGTTCCAGTCACAAAGATAAAATCAGCAAACTTGCTGATACAGAAATTAGATCTAATTATAGTGCCTCTTTTCATTTGTTTCCAAGAGATGAACTTTTTAATGTCTTTTATAAAGGGAAAATGGGAAAAATTTATTCTTCCGAAGAGCAAATATTTTTACAACTTTAAGGCATTATCTAGATCTAATTTCCTGTTTATGCTCAAATCATTTTGACAGAAGCTGTTTCAGCAACTTCATTGCTGTGGATATGGGTTATGACAAAAAATTGGAAGTGCAGGTGCATTAGGGCATAATAATAATAAGGCTTGTCTTCGAGTCCGAAGATTAGTAAGGAATACAGTATTTCCCGTGGCTTTGCAGCCCCAGCTGCGACCTACATATTTTGCCACATCCAGGGCAAGCAAAACCATGGTCCGCAGGTGGTCGATTTAGATTTTCTTTTCGTCGTCTGCGTTTGTCCTCGGCAGCAGATTTTCTTTTGGTCTCAAATGTGTATCCCGCGGCCTTCGTGAGTGACCTCCAGCTGTCTCGTTCCGACGCCGCATGCAGCCAGGTGCTCTCTTCTATGTCAGCCAAGGAAAGTTGACGCCTAAGCTGGTCTTTGAAGCGTTTCCGTGGGGCGCCTGTGTTACGTCGACCACCTTTTAGCTCACTAAAAAGGGCTGCCTTTGGCATACGTTCGTCTCCCATACGGGATAGCCTACATGCCCTGCCCAGCGTAGCTGTCGGACCATAAGAAGTCCCTCTATACTGTCCATACCGGCGTTCGCAAGGACATCGCTGTTATTAGTGCGGTCCTGCCATCGTATGTCCATGATGGAGCGCATCTTTGGTGAAAGCGCTCAAGAAGTTTTAGCAGTTTTTTATATAGTGTCCATGTCTCAGAGCCATATAGAAGGGTTGAGAGAACCACCGCCTGGTAGACATTAATTTTTGTAGGTAGGCGGAACGATTTGTTCTTCCAAACTCTCGCCTGAAGGCATCCAAAAGCGCTACTGGCCAGACGGTTATCAACTTCCCTTGAAAGTGAGGCGTCATTTGACACTATGCTACCTAGATATGTGAAGTGGTCTACCACGTTAAGGGGCTGTCCGTTTACTGTGATCCTTGGAGCTGAGTATGTTTCATTGGGCGACTTCTGGAACATGACTTCTAACAATACATTAATTATTAATTAATTTCCAGGCCAAAGAATTCATTTAATGATAGATCTCTACTACCAAGACACAGTCTGGCTCAAAAAGAATATCATTTGTGAAACGAACAATGCACTGAAGGTAATTATTATATAGTTATTCTCTAGACTTATTAGAATTTAATGTACTAGATAGAGTGTCAATTAGTGAATTAGATCTAGATAATGAAATAATAAACATATCATATAATTATAATTAGCCTATATAATGGTACCTAATAATAATAATATTCAGACATTTTTACTTTTAATAATCTTAGATTAATTATAGGTGCCTATATTGCTCTGCCCAGCCAAGCCTAGATAAATAAAAGATGAAATAGAAATAGGATCTGGACTGGTTCACTTAGACAATGAAAATTTTGGTTTGGGGAATGTGCATGTCAAATCTAGGTATCTAGGTCTAGAGATGTAACTAAGAGGAAAAACTTAACTTTAAATTTATATAAGGTACTTGTATAGTGTATAGATACTGAAGAGTAGGCCTAAATGTACATAAAAATTGATTATTTAAAAAAAATGTAAAAAAAAAAAGAGATGAGCCCATTTGTGAATATTTTACAACATGATGAATAAAAAAAAAACAACTATGAGATCTTTTGAACAGACTTATTTATTGCCTTCATATTTGAGTACAAAAAATATCTTTACTTATCAAAAAGTTATCAGATGACAAAAACAGTTTGGCTGCAACAAAACAAAAAAATACATTTTTGAGCAAATATTAACTACAATGAAAACAAAAAGATTGACAATGTTTCAGTATATAATGATATAACTTAAACAAACAAAATATTTCTGTAATAGTAATCCTGTGACTAGCCTTGTTTTAGATGCTACTAATATGCAAAAATATAAAAGAATGAAGCCTTGCCTTTAAGTAGTAACAAAAACTAGAGATATTCTAACCTACTTACTAATCCCTGAATACGTTTTACATTTTTTCAAAATAAACAACAATATGAAAATAAATGACAAAAAAACAAAACATTAATACTGATAACAGTTATTCAATATCAT